>JARACY010002344.1:0-43967 GCA_029255725.1 Scrobipalpa atriplicella | reverse complement strand
AAAAGGGCGAAACTAACGAATTTATTAATCTAAACCTCAACCGTAACGACGATAATTCATCTTTTAATCTCCATAATAATCACGTATCTTATACCCTCGAAAACAAACACGGTTCGGGTCAAGCAAAAGCGAAGGAAAAAACTGTTGATTGCGCCGAGGCGGGTCCAAAAATAATAGGTTTGCATTCGCGGCCGAGCGTGAGGCGTGAGGCTGAGGGACCACCAATTTGATACCGAGCAGGCGAGCGCGAATTCCGAAAACTCGAAAACCAACGGAAATTGTATGTGGTCCCTTTTGACGCGCCGACGCGGTTCCACGTCCGAAATTTTTATGTCTTCATCCTGTGAGAACTGGCCGAAGATGTCGATTGGGGGATAAAAAGGTATAAAAAGAAACAAATGACCATCATCGATCGGATCCGAGTTCGGGTAATTGGCGATTCGGATTCCTATGTTGAATCATTTTGAAAACATGGCTGGTTGACACAATTTAACTATATAGATAGGTACCATACAACTAGATTTCCCTGAAATGCTATGCTAGCAAACGCTAGTAAACGAAAGATAGAAGAGATGATTGTTGATCCTCTAAAAATACGTAAGAAACAGATATTCGAAAAAAATATTAAAGAACAAAAATATTTTACCAACTTAATTTTGACAACCCTAGCCAAAATGTAAACGTGTAGACAAAACGATAGAGTCACCTTAACGACATTGGCGATACCGCAAAAAGGTTCGACGCTAAAACCTCATTCCTTTTTCAAATAGTAGACCGCTGATGAATTAATTTAAAGCTGCGCGATTGGGTGGAAAATTGCTCTGATGTCAGACCGCTTCTTGGCGTTTAATGTATGAATGTCATCGGTTTTGGGTTTGACTTTAACTTTGTAGTGTTTACTAATGAGGTTATTAAGGGAAGGGTTATTTGGTCATAGTAAATTTTTTGATGCTTTTATTCAGAAAATGGCATCAAGATCAAGAGACAGGAGCCCAAAAGGACAAACTATATAATAGTACTAGCCAACCTATTTACGATGTCGTTTAACATTACCTAAGTTCAATTCTAATGAATTTAACTAGACTGTAGTTAAGTCGTGAACGATGCCCGGATAGTGTAGTGGGTAGGACCGCGGCCTTCTGTGCAGGAGGTCGTGGTTCGAATCCCACCACGTACGAATGTGTTTTTCAGTTTTCGAATTTCATATGTAGGTACGTTTATTCCGCGCTTTTACAGTGAAGGAAAACATCGTGAGGAAACCTGCACACACCTACGAAGAAATTCAAAGGTTGTTGTGTGTAACCTAATCTAGGATAGGGTCTGGTTTCCCTTCTGGGTTGCGGAGGTCAGATGGCAGTCGCACTGTGTAAAAACCAGTACCCTCGTTCAATCCCCTAGATTAGGTAGCCGACCTCGAGAGATACGGGAAAAAGGCTAGGACGATGATGATATTTAAGTAGTATTATTACTGTATTGTATTGTATACTAATACTGTTCTGTTTTCAATAGTGTTCACCTTAATTAAGGCGGCGAGATAAAGGTGTTATACGACACGAATTTTTAATGCATGTATTAACGATTCTTTTAAATATCACCTAAATTATGCACAGACAGAAAAAAACTACTATTCAAAGGTGCAGATAATAATTACCTAAGGTAAACGTAATGTCTATTTCTTTATATGACTAACAAATCTTGAGTCATATAATTTAAAGTTGCATGCTATTTTCAAATTGATGTCAGTTTAATTTTATAACTTTGTTTAAATACCTAAAAGATCAATCGTGTCGGCCGCCAAGTCACTTACAACCTATTTACATTTTTTATGCAAGAATATTATTATTATAAATATAAAAATAAGAGAAAAAGGCGTTACTTTATGTATGTATGTATGTAAAATATATTTGACAGGATTTGACTGGTAGGTCGAAACGATTTAAGAAGAATGTGATTAAAGTCACTTAAAGTATAATTTATTTCAAAGTTTTAAATGATAATGGCAGAAGGCTTTTGGTCGTTCTAGGTCCGAAATTCCGATCCGCTCATTTAGATACCACACCTCCCAGTAATATGGCAAAGTCTGATAATCTTTTCGAAGAGATCATCGTGTGAACTAAGGCCATAGATTCTCTATATTCTTATCTGCCGGCTGTCTAATAAACTTGTCTCTTAAATTAAGATCTCACCACGCTAGGGCAGCTGACTCAATCAAAAATGGCCGTTCACATTTTTATCATCAAATTTATTTTTTATACCAAAAACCAAAAGGACATTATAGCGCTACCTGCCACCTTTGATTACGGTATAAAAAGGCAGAAAAGAATTTCAAAGTTAAAAAAAGCTTGTTAGTAACTTGGCCGTTTTTTTACACACAGGTGATGTATTATGTTGAAATTAGGAATTCTAGGTAGTCAATTAAACAAACAAACATATAAAAAAGAGTTTTAAGCTGTGCGTTTTATATCATTAGAGTATTAAGCGTGTGACCGAAAATTTCGACCTCTCAAAGAATGACCCTCGTACTAATCGTTATATGACGTCTGATGGGTTGATGGTGATGGTGTTTTTGGTTTCAAAATGAGGTGGGATTAATGGGATGGTAGCCATTTTTTTTTTTTTTGCGAAACCTACCTGACGAGATTGACACCTTATTTTACGGTAACGACTTTTTTATGGTATCTACCTAGTTTGGTGTCTGTATTATAGAGGTAGACTGAGATCGAAGAAATTATGTAAGTACATTTTAAGACTATTATTTCTAAGAACCAATATAAGTATACTGACTGATACAAAAAATACGAGGAATGTAAAGTTTTATAAAATCTATTTGGCTCCTAGAACTGTAACTACTAAATTATCAAATCTCGTCAAACACTAGTATCAAGAACTTCATAAACACATTCTAACCACACATTAACTATCAAAATGTGTTAATCAACGTTGAACTATTCAAAAAAACGTAATAATGTGACGTATTCTTCGCTTTAACAACCTGAAATTATACTCTTAACATCATAATTACACCTCTTCGAGTTTAATGTGTCTATCTCTTTCCCTCGTAAGCAAATAGTCGTATATCTTTCTCTTATTGCATTCCTTTTTCTTATATTTTGCCAATGATTTATTCATAAACGTATCTCGTTGATTTTTTATAGGTTTTAATATGTTAACTGCTGGGTTAGGCTAAAATGTAGCGCTGTTAGGTTGGGCAAGTAGGCTTGATTCATGATTGTTTGAAGAGAAATATGTCCAACTAAAATACCTAGTATGGAATTTAAAAAATAATGACCGATACGTACATGAAAAAATCGCGCTTAAAGCTAGACAGACAAATTAATCTTCAAAAGGTAAAATTACAATACTTCAAAACCTTACCATTACATTTAAAAGAAGCAACTAGTAAATTCGACGTTTTTTTAACGCTACCAGTCTAACATGGAGCTACTTATAACTTCTTTGGTTATAGCACAGAATAATAAATAGTATCTAACGATCACCACCGAGAAGTAAAAGACTTTTGGTGGTGTGAGGTGACTATGGCAAATGTCTTCAACTGGAGAAGATCTATGTCCATCAATCGACTCTTGTCGATGTTATAGTAGTAATGCGTGTGGAGCAGCCAAAGTGTTAAGTTTCTCAGAACTGGCTTCAAACGGCTTAAAATCTGACGCCACTGTATAAACGGCTAGTATAATTTGAAGACGAATGAGTCGGTACCAATTAAGTGAACCCGCGGTGCAGTTGTTAGCTCGTTTCGGTCCGTTTATAACTCTTAAATGGTTATCATTTATAATTGTTCCATGTAGTTCGGTTTGTATGAAGGAAGTCGATTTTTGATGTCTGTAATATAATTACTGACTTCATGAGTTTTCCCGTGGCAATAAGATTTGTTCTGTTTTTATACAGGGTGTAAGGAACAGCTTCCTGAAAACTGATCGGGTTGTTCAGTCAGCAAAACTAAACAACTTTTAGGAAGAGGTTTTTTCAGGATATAAAAAAATGGCTTATGCTCTTTATGCTAAGTACTTCATGGCGGATGCAATGCTAACTGTTTTTCTCTTGATAATATAATACTGAAGTAACTATTACATGCCATTACAAAGCATTTGAAAATCTAAAAACAATCCATATGGCATGGAAGGTAACTGAACCCACCACCCCAGCAATTACAATGCAACCTAACACCACTGCGTATGCGCATACCCTTCCGTCCCTTAATTACTACTTAAGGGCCACTGTGTTAAGGGCCAAATAGTTAGGAATGGGAGCTAAAAGTAGATTGAGAGGTTGGCTTTGATTGTTGATTTGAACACAGTTTAATGAGGTTTTAATTAGTGGTATTTATGTAGAAAAGGTAAAGTTAGCGAAGTAAGGCACAAATGATTTAATTTTACTAAGATTTGTGTCATATTTTCTTATCGGCGTCTATATTGTAGACGACAAATCCTAACATCTTTATTGTCAAAGATATTAGATGTCATGATGAAAGAGAATATCCATGAAACTATTTGCTAAAATAAATTTATATTTAAGAATATGTGTTAATTCTTAGAATTAGGTTTCACTGTGTTGAAGAATGCAGTAACCTACACACAAATAAAGATTTAGTTTCTTTTCGCATAATAATCATTAAAACTAAACTTGACTATTAAATATATTCAGTGACTTGGCTAATACAGACTAAAGCACTAAACCCAAATATATCGTATCACCTCCTTAAATGTTATTTAAAGCTCGGTTGAGGTTATAAATTGCACTGAACATGTCAACGTCTGCTCTACAGAGAGGAGATTTATACGACGAAGTTTAATTAGAGCGAAAGAGTACGGAAATTGAGTAATACATGAAAACTTTACACAATGAAAAAGATATTGAATTTATATAAGTTGATAAACAAACAAACAATTTGAAGAAGGTAAAGATGATCATATAACTAAAAGCAAACAGCTGTCCCTAAAATTCACTAACAAAAAAGAAGCAACTATAACAACCCTCACCAGGCTATTAGCAATAATTTTGAAATTGAGGGCCATAGTTGATTAATTCGGGTTCAAAATATTCTTTAAGATCATAAACTTTTGCAAAAACCATAAAATAATTAGGAGACCAACAATATTTGGCAAACATTTCGTCACAACTTCATTAAGACATCAATACTTCTCCGATTTCTTCGCCACATGTCTCCAGAATTTAACCGAAACTTTTCGCATTTGACAAAAACATGTGTTAAGTCGATAATTAGCTTTCTCGGAAGTGGAGGGTAGCGAGTTCGATGCCAGCTGGGGATTGATTTATGCTTCCTAAAACACACATTTGTGCTCTGAAGAAATTACTATAATGAGTATGATGCGTCATCACATCAATGTAGGATTTCAAAAAGGTAATTTTTGAACTTGTAGCAAAAACAAGAGACTCTAGACTGGAGAAAAGTAAAAATTAGATGAAATAGAAGATGTGAAAATTAACAATAAAATGAATTTTCAAACTAGCTAATACGTATCCCTATCTATAAACACAGAAAGACAAAAATAGGTACAAAATAATTCGACCACCATGCAACATTGAATATATTTAATCCGCGAACTATCAGCTACCATTGACAGGTTATGGAAACCAGTTTCCGTAATGACTTAATTTTTGATCATATGTGAGATAATAAGCACATATGATACATATACGTACGTATGTAAGTATGTGAAGGACATTGGCACCAGACAAGAACATGCATTTAAATTTATTTAAAATCAGAATCAGAATTAAAAATATACAGGTAAAAAAAGTAACAATTCAAATAGAAAAAGGAATGAGTATTAAAAGCAGGAAAAAGAATAAGAAAGCAAAACAAAAAAAACTATAAGTGACTAATCAAAAAAATTATTCAACCACAACCGGAAATCCTGATCACCACAAGCATTTTAAAAGACCGTTACAATCAGAAACCCATTACACCAATCGGCCAATCAAAATAACGAGAAATTTAGCCAACACCAATCATAGATATTTCTGAATATAGGCAATTATGGTTTCTATCAAAGAAGGTGGGATTTAAAAAGGCCCAAGTTTTCTAAGAACAATTATCATGTATCTACGTGAGACGTGGGCGGGGCTGGGATGGTCCAAGTAATAAGTGGAAAGAGAGAAGATCTGGATAACATTAATAATTTCCATATCCAGGGTAATAGAGTTTCTATCATCGAAGACTATTCACAAAATAATTACGTTTGTAATGACCTGAAATAAATCGACGCACCAAAATTTACACCCAACCTTCCAGCTTAAAATTTTAAAAGTAAAATAAAGTATGTCCACTTACAATAATTATATACTGCTGGATCTGGTGAAAAAACAGAAAACTGTAAGTAAACAACATCAAGGAGCCAAGTCAAGGATCATATTAATTATGTGAAAGTGAATGTGAAAGTATATTGAAAACTAAAATCTTAAAAGAATATCAACAGCAAGGACCTACTTTCAAATTCAAAAAAAGCTAGTATTAATCTTCATAGTCATGTTTTTTTTAAGAAACATTTTGGATCACAAACTTTTTGAACAAATTTATCATCATTTTTTAGTACCTATTCAAATTAAAAACTCCTTGTCAAACGTTTTTTTTTCTTTCATAATGCTTTGTCTCTAAACGCTCTCTCTTCTCCCAAAGCCCATACTCTACGCCAATGAGTTTGAACATGGAACGGGTCTGGAGATGTCTCAATCTCGATACATCGGATCAATCGCGCCGGCGCAGCCGCAGCGAGCGTTTTTTCATCGATCATCAGGGAACTGGTTCCACGAGGCGAATAGATCGAGAAACGTAAGCTTCAGTATGCCAGTGATGAAGTAGACTTTGATAAAGATGGTAAAAGAAGTAAAAAGGAACGTAATGGTAATACGAATGTAGAAGTTCATGTTAATAATGAAATGATGTCAATGATGATGTAGAGTTTGCTTGGGCATTGCAGAGTGATAGTGAAAGAGGTGAAGAGGATGATGAAAATACAAATGTAGAACTTCATAATAACTTAGATGAAGTTGAGTTTGCTTGATTATTGGAGATCGATTGTTAAAAACAGTAAAAAGGACAGTTATAGCAATATTAGTATATGTAAATAACTCTTGTCTGTTGTAAGGTGTAGTTTTTTTCTACAAGTTATTTTCAGAACAAACTGCGTAACAGTAAATTCTGACTGTTGTCAGTCATCGCACAAATCATCGCCTGAAATGTTGGCCTTCCGTAAATACTATTTATGATACTTGTAAAAATGTTCTACAATAGTTTTAAGATTTTTAGTGAAAGAGATAGTAAACTAGTTCTCTTTTTCAAATTTCATACTTGGTTAAAACTTGTGGAACAGCTCAGCGTGTTGTTCACCCTGAGAACCAAGGTGAGTCATTTTATGAACCATCAATTTCACTGGCTTCTATGCTTTTAAACTGAAACATATCGATGCGAACAATTAAATGCTTCGCAACAGAAAGAAATACTTCCCTAAGCAGACTTTTATCCAAGCCCTACCATCTATGAAATGATAAATTATGCTAACGCAATGGTTAAACATCTTAGATGGGAAAACGGGTATCAATGATCATATGTAATTGAAATCCTCATATCTAAAAATACCGAAGCAAAACAACCAACTTGAACAATTAATAAAATTAATACGCCATTTATAAAGGTAAGCTCGAAGTTGTTGAAAAGCAACAACCAAAGGCGATGAATTATATTAATGTTATAATATAAATCGTTCCATTTGTATTAACACACAAAAGGGTTTATACGAGAAATTATCGACATTAGCTTAATAGTGCAAGGTATTCTGTTAAAGAGAAGACATGAAACTTCTAAAGACTAAAGAAATATTTTAAAGATAATGACAATAAAATATAAATTAAAATAGGTTGATGTTTTTTGACACTAGTTATTATAAATTTGAACAACATGCAAAAAAATGAGTTTAGCCGTGAATTAGCTTGAAGTAAAAATTAGTCTATTTGACTTTCCAGATCATCGTGAAATTGTAAATGTATCGTTTTAATCTAAAATCCGTTTTGCACGCATAGAGTGAGTTAATAAACAAGTTTCACATTGATAAAGATAGCAGAATTCCCGCATTGCATATTCAAGCAACAAATCTTCGTCTATTTTTATTCTACCCAAAAAATATGCTAAGACACTTAAAGGTATATTTTATTTCTAATGTATCTTCAAAGATAACAACTGACTAAGTACTACCTACTTCCTTTATATTTTTAAAAGAGTACTTATTTGTAGAAAAAGCTTAGCCTTAACTAGTAACATTCTCAGCAGGCTCAGCTATCGAATATGAGCGTCGTCAATCATATCCGAACAAGTTTGAACCAGCCGCTACCTCTCAACAGGGACACTGGTGATAAATACATTATACATTATAATTTATAATCCTACACTTTTTATACCTAATAATAAAACCAAAATAAATTTTCAATTGCTTCACCACATGATTTCAGAACAGTTTTTACGAAGGCATTCGACCAAAAAGACCATGAATTTTAAATTGATAATTGGTAATTGATTAGACGGCACGATGTATAGCAAAACTAGAAACGCTGAAAAGACATGAATGCGAAATTGTACAACTTATTCATAGCTGACATTTAAATTGCAAAATAGAATTCTTGTTATGGAAAACATGGCTATTATGTTGCATTCGTGACGCAAAAGCATAAGTAACAGAAGAAATTGTAGTTTGTGATATTACTGCTGATGAGATGGGTAATAAGAAAGTTGAGCTGAAAAAATGCATTATGTATGACTTAATCGACGAAGACATGTTTCCTTTCAAGTAACCAAAGTACCTTGTACAGTACACAGTAAAGTAGTCTCTCCAAAAATTGGAGTCGAAAACTCCAAACATAAAGCCATTCAATTAAAGGTCCGAGATCAAAATTAAGCCTTCTTCGTTTAAAATGCATTAATCCGCTCACTTGTCATGCTCAACCACACTGTTGCCGTCTCACTCTAAAACCTGTTCCGGTGCTCCTCTCGTTCCAACCCCGTCAAAGATTAAACCATCCGACAGTATTTGACAAAGGTAATTAAAAAAAACACGAACCAAAACTGTCAAACCTAACATGACACTTTGTAAATTGGAGTCCGTTGTAATTTATTTCGGGGCAAAGGAGCAATAAATCTTCACGTAGAGATCTAAAAGTTAAACCTTCAACTGAACGACGTTTTTATTGTCCCACTTTTCCAGTGAGAAATCCAGTTTTGGTTAATTAATCAATTAACTTCCTCCGGGAGAGGTTTCTTCGCGTCGATTCTCACCTTTTTCGACCCTTTGACATCCGGTATAGTTCCGTCTCTGTTTCACAGTCCGAGCGCTTTAGCCCTTTTCCTTTTTTCATTTTGGGAGTAACATGAACTCTCTCAATCTCTCGCTCACAGTTTTTACGCTCGGTTAAGCCGACGTTGGACCTTAATTTACGATTATCGAATAAAGACATATACGTGTATCGGTGCGTATTATACGCGAGCGGGTTATAATAATTTTTCGGTATATCGACTTTTATAGTCTCACTCTGACTGTTCTTTACGACTTTGAAATTATAACGATCAAATGCACTTTTGATTGCGAATGCTTATAAATGTTTAGTATTCTGAATACTTGCGTTTATGACGGCGAGTTTTACGTTAACATCCTCTCGTAAGGCCGCCGTATAATTACTGGCTTTATTAAAATGTTTCACAAGATTCCTTTGGGCAAAAAACTCAACTCAGGTAAATATGGTGATTAACGTTTCGGTCTCTTCAATTCGTAATGAGAGGTATCGGTGCGAACAACTTTATTTAAAAGGAAACCGACTGTATTCGATCATATATTGGAAGGTTAGCCTTGTATCCCTTTTAAAGAAAAACTGTCATTACACAACACCAAATCAACGCAGCTGCATCGAATATTTTAAATATCTCTTTAGTATCCCGTTGGTCCGGCTCGTCTCAACAACAAGAACGAAAAGGCTACAAATTGAGTGAAAAAGTGTCCCAATGAACCTTTAAATTGTTCTCTATATGTGTCTCAGGAATACCATCTCGGTTTATATCATCATTTAAAGTCTTATCTGATGAGCTTGAATCGTTCGGCTCTGATACTTGTTGATTAACAAATAGAGTATCATTTACATTGTTTACGTCTTGTTCTTCATCTGTTTTGCCGGTTGCTAAAAAGTTGTAACAGAATCATTGATTTCAGGAACTACAACTCTGTTGCTGCAACTGTAAAGTTTGTTGTTCATTGCATCCTGATCAATAATTTTTTTCACCTTTGTGAACTGTATTACCTAGTGTTAAGGTATCTTTTGCGTTGATATTATCACCTGAATGAGCAGTTATTTGTTTTAAGGGGGTCTTATCGCGGCACGTAGGCTCGATTTGAATAAAAATACAATTTATATGTGTCGGGGAGTTCGGTAACGCAGTGTAGGGTTTCGGAGCCGGTTTCCCGAGTGGCTCCCAATTTGTTGAGCGTTTCTGAGTAAGTTATTAAGTTTCGTCTTGTCACTTGGCTTGCGAAATTTTGCAAGGCGGTTTTAATATTTTGTATAATGAGACCAGTGGAGCGGTCTAGGGTTTTTTTGCTGTCAGTTTGATGGATGAATACGGTTCGTTAATCCCCTGTATTTAGCTGGCATATCTCTTGATTGGACATTATTAGCGATTCAGCTACTGACTGACAGATTCTTAAAGGCTTACATAGAGTGGGTACCTATGTAGTTATTACTATTCCGATGGGACCGTAGGATGCGTCCATCATCATGTATGTTCAATTATGGCTTATTGAATGTTGACTTTTATGAGTTAACTTTTTAATGATGTTGCTTTGAGCCATGAGAATGCATGTTCAAAAGCAAGTAAAAAATAATATTTATCGCATTATCCGATCTAATTAGCTGATCAGTCATTTCTTGCAGTCGTTCATCACTTTCTTCATCATATTCTGCCTGAGAACCATCTTCAGAGTTTTTATCTTCATTAAATATCTCGTATATGGTTCTTCTGAAGGTCAAGGCCTTCCGTAAAATAGGTCTGCATTACAGTCTGGTCATCCGGTGCCATCCGGTAGACGAAACCTGACTCTCTATAAACATAGTGACACATTTCGCTGTACTATGGTCCATTAGGATAGCAGTATGCTGAAAAGAGCCAGTACTATATTTACGCTTTCCCTTTGAAATATGAAATTTTAAAATTTACTAAATACAAATAAGAGTTAGTATCACTTTACTCTTTTTCTACTTTTACTGATAAATACCTAGTCTAAAACTCATTGACGATAGTGCGAAAAGCATAGAGTAATTTAGAGTCAAATAGAATAACATGTTGTATTATTTGAATAGCGAGATTCTATCTTCACAACATTGTACCAAAGCATGCGCACGACCACAAAACCCACAGCTATTCCAACAAAATACTCTCCGCCAGCAATTAACCAAAGAATTCGGTTTGATCGTTAATTTTATTCAGGATCGGGATAGCTCAGCTAAATGGCTTCATTGTAAGCTGATCCCTGCTTCTTGCGTCTGCAGAATTTGTGGTATTCCTGGATAATTATCAGCTGACTAGTGCCTAGGTTTTGTTCTTCTTTGTTGACAGTGATAGTTCTAAGAAAAGAGTTGTGAGAGTACTGCTTAATGAGTAGAATGTATGTGTAGAATGTCCAAGTTACAATGTTTCGTTGGTGCTAAGGGCAGGACAATTTTGTTGATAATTTATTTTGCAATTCGCTAGAACTTGCATATTAATGTTTATAGACTTTGCATACCTACTTGCTACATTTACTGTGTTTTTTTAAGACAAATTAATTCCAAGGACAAATTCGGTTTATAAAATATACTCTTACCAAAAATATATAATTGCAATGACAGAAAAATAAATTGACGGCATGCTTCTATTATTTAATTTATTTATTTATTTACTCTAACTGTGTTACTTTACGCATAAACCCGTCCAAAAACGAAAAAATGGCGCCTAATTGAGCGTTATCTAAAGACGCGCCAGTAAACGGACCCTGGTTGCTACGGTAAGCGGATACTTGCCGATTTTTTTACAGTTTTTTTTATAGTTTTATTTTATGTCGTAAACAGTTTCGTTTCGGGTTAAAAATAATATGTAAAGGGTTGGATTTCTCGCAGTTGGCGGGTGAGTGAGTTCTGTGGTTATTTTCATTCCAGGGTTACGTAGTGTTGTGCTACTTTTGTTTTGGTACATAAATAATAGAAATTGTTGTTTTTGCACTAGTCGGTTTACTCGCTACCAAGCGTTGCCACTCTAAAAAAAAAAACAAAACAAGGGTCCTACCAAAAATGTTTATTCAATCGTGTTACTCTGCAGTAAGAAATTTCTTTTTTGCAATAAGTACTGTGAATAGGTATTCAGATTCAGGTCCTGTTCTTTTACTTTTTCCTAAAAATAAAATGGTTAGGCTTAGATTCTCGTTCTCATTGGAAATTAAATCAAACAATCTTTCACTGCTACACAAATTCACATTCAAATACATATTTACATCGCTATTTCACTACAATTTAACCATACATGCTCAACCATGCAACCATACAGAATCACAGCCCATACATTACCCAGTTAAACCAAGAAACAGTATTTACGTATCATACACAATTTATCTATGTGTTGAGGTGTTAATTAGAACCCAAGCTCACGACTTCTGTCTTCCCCTTAACACGCTTTTATTCAAAACCCGACTTTACTGAGCTGACATATGGGCTGATGTTGTGGGGCGAGGCAATACGATGACAGATTTTTAGGTTTTATTCTAAACTAGACTTTACTGGGCTGGCATATGGAATAATACTCTGGAGCAACACGTTCGATGACAGATAGCAAGTGTGGCTATTAAAGTCGCCAGTCACGGGTTAAAATTGCCATGTTAAGGGTATAAGGTTAGTTCGGGCCCGATTTAGTTAGTTAGGTGCAATTATAGGAACCCTTTAAGAGTATTCGTTCTTTAAATAGACGTTCTGTGGCGCCACTGGAACTAAATTGCTCACTGAGTGCACATATTCATTGTTCTTTAGTTGAGATGAGAAGGGGTATTAAAAGTACCTAAAGGAAATATAATTTTCACACATGTAGGAGTATACCCAAGGTCATCTTTAATATGTCAAATAATCTATCCACGAAGTCCAAATGTAAGCTATCTAAAAAAAATTAAACATTACAGTGTTGTTCTAAAATGAAATTCGAAATCACGGTATTAAGATTCCGAGCTTATTAATTACTATCAATATGTTGAAAAAATCTACATATAAGACTACATACAAATTGCGTGTTAAAAATAAATAAAAATAAAATATCTTAGGTGAGAAGTTTGAACACAAAGTACGTTAAACATTGTCTATTGGCGGTACCGTGGCAGATGCATTAATGCAGTCAGCGCGAAGAGCAAGTCATAAGATGTAGCGATTATATAGGTACATAATCACGCCTTTATCTGTTACGGGAGAGGCAGACCGTCAATGATAAAGGTAATCAGAATGTATATTTCTATATAATAGTAGCAGGTTGGCAGCCCATTGCTTAAAATTGCAAAGTTATTCCTCTACATACTTATAATATGCCTGGGAAGAGAATCTCCCAATTCAGATTGTTTTATTAGCCTTAATCTACCTAAATTTCAAATAAAATACGTGAAATCCTCAAACGTATCCACACAGAACCGTCTAGCTTTAAGCTTACTATGAAAATTTATTGCTATTGAAAATATACGAAAAAATGGTGATTACTATTTTGTGCAATACTGACTGGGTACAATATAATACGGTATTTTGCAACCAATCTCCAGCAAAACCTTTAAAATTCAAATTAAGGCTTTATCGGTTTCGATTCCCGGCCGGGGCAGGTATTTAAATGTCTGTTTCTGGGTCTGGGCGTTCTTTGTGGTTGTTTCTATGTATGTCCCAGGCAGGGAATCCTAGGGAATCCGATACAGGGAATCCTAGTGTGATCGTATAATCCGCTTTTTCTCTCAACTTACACCCCACCCTAAATTCCTATAGTACTCTTGAAGAGTGCATATTAGCGATTCGCCTTGGACATGTCGGTCTGTTCGTCTCATATGCGTGAACATTTTATTTGTATCCTTACGTATATCTCATATTTATCACGGTATTGTAAAAACACTTCACAATTTATTTATGAGAAAAATATTAATATTTTATTTATTTGACAGAAATGATATTACTTACTTTTTTAATTTCATTGTTATTGATATTAGAATGATTAAAAAGGGTAATTACGAAATGTCAAAAATTACTTCAAAAAGATATTGGATAAAAGAAAGGAATACATGATCATATTTGAATTAGGTCTTATTAAAATTTGGGATAGGGCTTTGACTTGCCGTTGACGTCGACTATAGAGTCTTCTATAGAGAAGAACAATTTCACAAACTTCCGTGAGACTCTAGACAAAAATCTCCATGTATATTTTCGGTTTGTTTTTGTGTGTAAAATCGAATGGCATAAGTTTAATCGTGCGCCGCCATATGTAAAAAAAATATAGAGAGCGCCACCGTCACTATGCCACTAAGGTTAGGTCCCCTTTAAATTGATTACTTTTGATAAATTATCAAATTTTCAAGTTCACGTGACATCGAAGCTTGTTAAGCTAGGATAATAATGTAATATTTCGATCTAGATATTATAAAATCCTACCTTATTTACCCTGAAGCCATCAAAAACATATAAAACTATTTTATTACTCTCAACTTAATACGTTTAATATCTTTCGCAAAGTCCTTTTTGCGTAATGGTGGGATATCTTATAAAGATAAGGTTTTATGTGAATACCAATTTCACCTGCTAGGTAGCAGGTTCGAATCCCATGTCAATACTGTAGGCTATATTAGTACAGTTTCTAGCATTGCCTGGTTGGAATGTGTCACCTGCATTTTGCTTATTTGCATAAATAGATTATTAGATGGCGCTACATGTACTGAGTTTTTCGAGCGAGGTTACAAAGTCACAGATTACTTATGAGCGCGGCGGGGCGGTGACAAAGTTCTTGACTGTTTCTTTCTTGACTGTATCTACTATGTATATACATTTTTGTAAAGGTACATCAGAAATGTATTGCTATTTAAGCACTACTGTAGCAATCAGTAATAATTTATCAATTGGCAATATTGGTGAAATTCTCTTTTTACAAGAGAAAATATTGGACTATGACTTTGAAATGTAGTAATTGACAACGAACAAGTGCAAATATCTAGCTATATAATATCACCACTGCTACTCAAACAAGTAACACTATATTAAAAACGTGATAGCTTGCTGCAGTAACTCTATACTAATTAGACTGCATGCTCAGACGAAACTGCAAGGAATATGAGAACGACGGTTGGCAGGCATCGTGTTAAGGTAGCGTATGTGTTAAGATTATTATGCTAGTAACAAACCAGGTCAGTGAGATGAGATGTTTGTATTTAGCTGTAAATGATGTTTACAGAAATTTTTAAGCCCGTATATTAGAAACTGTAATTGACAAAAGCTAGACAAAGACAAGAAGAGTTAAAAGAATTTAAGAAGAAATGCTGTTAAAAAAGAAAAGACTCCCAAACTTCTAAGTGAAGAACCATGGATCTCGGGAAATAGTATTTGGCATAAACTATATTAATATGACGGAAAGCCGCGTCATCAATGTTAGTCTTTATATTGTACATCAATGTAAAGGATGAATGTAAAGAATGTTGCTGATGAATGTGATGACAAATCAATGTAAAAGACCAACACAACAGCCTGGCAGAACTTGACTTCAGACATAAAACTGAGGTAGAGCATGATTAAAATGGTCAGCAGTAAAACCCACGTGACATCTTCATTATTCAAAGATGAAATAACTACACAAATAAACATTAAAACAAGCTTACCTCTAAGTGTATTAGCGCCGTAAAGCGGATGGTCGTATGGCACAGGTCGATATGCCGGATGTAAAGCGGCGAGGTAGCTCAGCTCACTAGTAGCACCGGCCGCTGCTGCCGCCGCCGCTGCTAGTCTGCAAGAGAAGAGAACAGGAGGTTAGGAAGTCATAGAAGGTGAGAAGAGAACAGAAGATAAGGAAATCACTGAAGATTATAAAGAAATAGAAGGTTATTAAACAACGAAGGTGAGAAAAGAGAAGGTTAGAGACGAATTGAAGATTACAAAGAAACAGAAGACAAGAAAATAACAGACTATAAGAAAAATACAGTAGATAAGAAAATAATGGATTATTAGAAAATAACAGAACATTAGAAGGGAACAGATAATTGCAGAAAATTAGAAATACATTGAAGATTATAAAAGAAAGGAAGATTGGACGAAAACAGAAGATAAAAAAATCACAGAAAATTAGAAAGATTATAGGTTATAAAAGAACGGAAGATTAGAAGAGAACAAAAGAAAAGAAAGTTTTGATCGGAAGGATAGGAGGAAAAAATACATATTTTGTAAGCATAATTAATTTTTAAGATGATTCTATAGGTATTTATGATTGGAACGTAACTAAACATTATTTTAATCTATTATCATGCAATAAACTAGTAATTATATTGCTGTTTTGCAATATAGAGTCAAAGTCCTTATGTGTGCGTGATATCTCTTCATTCATAATTTAATATTCATAATAGTCTAAAGGTCGTATTGATAAATACATACTATCACCAATAAATGGGTACTAAATACTAATCAAGTAGGTAGGTTTTATTAGGTTTTAAATAGGCTGTTTATGCATTTGTTTGTTTTATATGTAGTTATATTCGTTGTCTAGGGTCATTTTCTTGATCTTTCTTAGATAAACTATTGTTAGATATTAATGTGTGTTTTGTAGACACAAATAATGTAGAATATTGCTCCGCTTTGCAAAGATAAGTTTGATATACCGCCTAATTTATTGTACAGTTGCAAAATGTAACTTCCATGCTGGACTGGGTGTGATAGAAAAACATAGAATGGTCAAGCTGCATCTCCTCCCGGCAATCTGTAAAAACCAGCTAAGGGATTCGAGGGTTTCAGTATAATTGTAATTTAGGCGATGGGCTGACATTATAGCAATATACAGATCTATCTTAAACAACCCTAAAAACTTGTCAGACGTGGCGGACTGAACGACATTTGTTTTGATCGTTGACGCTCTGCCTACTCCATAAGGATACAAGCGTGATGGTATGTGTGTAGCAAAATGTAAGTAATTTACACCAAGTACCAAGAAGCCTCAATCACTGCCAACCCCGGGGTGTCCAACCAGTCTCCTTTAACTCAGAGGCCTACAACCTATACAATGACAATACTTTTTATTCGAGTCCTATTCAAAACGTTCGCGAACCAAGGACTAACAGCGGGGTTCCATACAAAAAGACAACAGACGTCCCATACAGCAAGAGTAGAACTTTTTGTGACGTAATGCGTCTGGACATCTAAAATTTTCGGGCAAAAAAGGTTGAGAACATCTGGACGGACAATGGTCAAGATTGTTTGATGTTAATTATGTTGTTGGGAAAGTGTGAAATCGGAGTTTGTTTAGGTTGCCTAAATCAAGATTTTGACGGATGTAAAAATAAAAATAAAATAAATAAAAAGATGTAGCACTAATTCCTTCTTTACAAAGATTTTATCTTTATTAACCAAGACTGTTACTTTAACAGACATTTGTTGGGTCACTTCGAAACAACTAATCACAATCAACAATATCAGTGACGTCACATATCACGTGACACAGCACACCCCTGATTGGTCAATCGTAAACCATAGAGCTACTAACACACAGACAATTTGTAAAACAATCAACGGTCCCACGTTCACAATAAGAAGGTGGAATAAACGCGCAAATCCACCAAATAATATAAAACAATGGGCCGCATAGCGCTCAGTAATAAAATTATTAAACAAATCAAGCTCATAATAATACAGGCGGAGAGAATTGTCGGGCGGGTCCGGGAAGGATAAAGAAATTATCCAACTTACCAGCCGTGGGGCAAAGAAAGGTTTGTAATAGAGGAGGGAGCTCTTAAAAGATCAAAACATGATTAAAACTGAGTTGCTGTAAGCATTGCGTAAAGCAGCGTGCTACGGCGTAGCAATCGTAGTATTTTCACCGTGATGTGCTACGACGCGCTAAAATTAACGTGAATTTTGATTTTAACCACTATTCATCGTTTATCCCAGAATTTTAACTAATGGTTTATACATAATGATGACAAATTTTTCATTATAGTAGTTAATTGGTTATGTAGTTACAGTAAAGTAATTATTGACGATGGAGGTTAAAATAACCCTATATAGAAGATTGACTTATGCAAATGGGTCAATCTACAAGTAAAAATAGAAGAAAGAAGCTAATAGTTTAATACATTTTCTCACAATAAACGAAAGCGCGACTATAGTCTAGTTTTTACTTCGAGTGAGTGAGACAGGTTTCACGATGACAGGAGCCTATTAAACTGTTGATTTGACAATGATACTGACACAAAAAATTAAACAGGTCCACCTGTCATCTATCTTCTTGTCTCAATCACTTCAACAATGCTGCGTCCTTTATCCTTTCTTTCGTCCTTGTCGCGGACGATTGTGCGCCTCTCGAACCCGAACAAAGATGTAGCTTTGAGAATACGAACGAAAAAAAATATATATGGCGGCCGAGAAAATAAACAAAACAAGTGCAAGAATACTCGCGCGCTCGCCGCGTGACGTCTTCATATCTTGCCTCTCACTTGGTTTACTGAGCTTTAAAGTAAGTGTGAGTGGGACGGAGATAGTGGAAGATTGGCTGAATAGGAAGAAAGTCTTGAACTGTTGCGCCCGACGCGACGTAGAACAAGTTTTACAGATTTTGCGCGGACGGTTAAGCGTTCTTTTTTGACGTTTAAATTTACACCGACCGTTTTTCGAATGAAGAGGAAATGTGTGCTTAATATAATTAAGTAGAAAGCTTGAGTTATATCAGTGGATAATATTGTCTGTTTCAAGTTTGCGAAGATGATAGAGACATTAAAGAAGGAGAGCAATATTAAGTATGGATTAGACAGGTAGTTTTATACTGAAATGGCATTTCTGATACGAAGTATGAACACAAACTTGCTGTAACTCTTGATAGCTGATTATAAATACGGGCCTAAATCATTAATGCGGTATTTTTTCTGGTTATTTTCTGTCACACAATGTTTCATCAAAGTCAAAGCTTTTATATTTGTTACTTGATAATGGGCGCTTTTCCACTAGACGGCACGTCAACGGCAACGGTGACGGCACGGTACCGTCGACGATATCGTTGGTGAGATAATGTATGAAAATCAATGAAATTATATGACACGCTTTTCCACTTGACGGCACGGCACCGTCACGGCATGTCATCGATTCCCATAGATATTGTCACGTGATCTCGCCGTGCCGTCGCCGTTGCCGTTGACGTGCCGTCTAGTGGAAAAGCGCCCAATAAATAGTTTGTAGTAGTACCCGTACCTTACTTTGATGACAAAAACTGCTAAATCCAATAGGGAGCTCATAATATTTTTTTGCTTATCTAAGTAGTAAATAAAGATTAATTCAATGACAATTGATGCAAACCCGACAAACCACGAACTTGGAATTCCACCAGCATCACAGCAGTGGCGTCTCAATCATGACCACATGCATGTTTCATGATGTCATGCATTTTTCATGATGAAAACCAGTTCGCAATTACTGGTGTAGATGAGCGCCGTGATAAGATTCAGACGAGTTTATTTCCTACCTGTTTTGTTGAGGCTTGTAATGGAATATAGATGTATTGTAAGTAAAAAAATAAACAAGGTTATTTGTTTTTTTCAAACAACTACTAGGGCCTTTTTAAGGTTAGAGTGAAAAGCATTATCTTGATAAGCGCGCCTCTCTTTTACTTCATGTTAAAACTCTTTGGTTTACAATATGCAACACCCTGGCCGCCTTTTTATACGTCTATATTTTTGTACTTGAATTGTGAAGTTCGATGCCACTCACTCTGAAAATAATATGGTTCACAGTAACACTGCGTATTATTGAAACCTGCTATTTTACTATCTCCAACGTTAGTAATTATACTTCAAAATTAGGTGACACTATAAAATTACATCTAAATCCAAATTCGTGTGTTTGTGCTTGTGACATCAAAGAAAAACTTTGGTCTGACCCTGACTACAAAACCTGCTGAATAACAGTCATTATTAAGAAAAATCCACAAAATGATTTACACATTTTTTAATAATCGCACTGTACGTTAAAATAAAAGCGAAAATTTGGCTCGGTTATCAGCTGATTCTGTACCAATCAGAAAAATTTGACCCACTACCTCGACTTAAAGAAGTTATTTACAAAGTTCGAATTCCTCGCAACACAAGTCCATCTCTTTGTACAGTCGACCGGAAAATCGATTCAAAAACTGAGCTCAACACTCGTTATCGCTCGGATCTTATCGGGATCACGCACATCGTTAAATGCAATTAAATACTCACTCGTCTTAATTCGCGCGCATTTCTGATTGTGGAATAATGTGATATTAAATTAAACGTGGTAATTTAAAAAAAAATTAAGCATTTAATTATGCACAATCGTGCACTTGGCAAATAATAAATAAATCGATAGAATCGGTTTCATGTTTTAGGTTTCCAATTAAATAGATTCTAGAAATGAGATTTTGTTTTAGGTATACAATTTAATTGTTTCTAAAAATGACATCTTGTCTTAGGTATACAATTTTATTGATTCTAGAAATAGCTATTTCAGATATCCAATTAAATTGATTTTAAAGGTAGAACTGATATCTTGTAGTAGGTATCCAATCGAATTTCTGATTCACACATAACACCTGTTGGAATTGGGAGCTGCGTTTTCGGAAGTTACTAATTCACGACACGAATAAATGTAAGATTTAGGAGGGTAAACATTTTTAAGGTCATATTTCAAGAAACATGGTCAACGACAAGCAAAAATATTGATGGATGGAAGCACATTATCAGATGCCCGTGTGAGCGCGTCATCAATATACATCGATGGGAGATAGCCGCGATGCGATGTGTGCACTGAACCTTATTTGTTGACGTACGTATAATCGCGTGGTCTATCTACGCGGTTCAGCGTGTTGTGGTTACGTGTAATTGGTTGGTGTGTTACTATCTGTAAGATATTTGAGGAGATTTTAGTATTAAAAATTTAGATTTTGGGGCAGATTTTCCAAGTTTCCACTTTGTTTAGATTTGTGATAGATTTTGTTCTTGGTTCTAGTCCAGGCCAGAGGTGACCAAGACAAAGTTGAAGATGGGGTAAGATGACTGACACTCTCACAAACAGATGAAACCTTCATAACAAAATGCTGGCTTAGAAACCCAAAACGGTAAATACGTTGTCATAAAAATATGAAAGAAAGAAAATAATAAATTCGACTCGGGCCACGAACCTCGGGCAGGATTCGAACCTGCGCCTCTGGATTGCCGGTCCATTGCACTACCAACTATGCTACCGAGACTCCAATCCAGAGGCGCAGGTTCGAATCCTGCCCGAGGTTCGTGGCCCGAGTCGAATTTATTATTTTCTTTCTTTCATATTTATATGAAATAAAAATAGCATTGTGAGTGCTAAAATATCCTCAAAAATGTAAAAAGTAAGACGATATCATTATTGACTTGAATTCCAATCGTAATTTGGACTAGTCAAGCCCTGTGTAGTTCTTACACAACACGGCTAGATGTCGCCTACGTCTCTATGACGTGTACATAAAGAAAGACTATACTAATTTCGTCACTCCCGTCACAGTCTCGGTAGCATAGTTGGTAGTGCAATGGACCGGCAATCCAGAGGCGCAGGTTCGAATCCTGCCCGAGGTTCGTGGCCCGAGTCGAATTTATTATTTTCTTTCTTTCATATTTATATGAAATAAAAATAGCATTGTGAGTGCTAAAATATCCTCAAAAACGTTGTCATAAAACAAAAGTTGTTAATTTCATTGCTGAGTAACCCCAAGAATGTTATTGAAAATTTTCATAACACTGCAAGAAATATAAAAATTACAAGTCGTAAATAAAAAATTTACGTACCGAAAATGAGTGTACTCTTTATGCAAGTTTCGTGGACCACTTCATCAGGATTTCGCAGACAAATAATGGAAGAGACCAATTCTCAAATCCTCAAAACGGTCCAAAGACAGATTTATTAAGGTCCACTACTGAGCTGGGCAAATAAAGGTATGGGCAAGGGCGAGTTTGTAGTCGTCATTGGGAGGTTCCGCATTTAAAAGATGGAAAGGACCAACAAAATCGAAGGAGATTTTACCTATGTCATTATACCGAGTAAAAGGTGATGATCTTTATCGCCCTGTACGTGAGACACTGACCTGTATGTGTCACCTAATCTATACTTATGCTATGTACAAAAAAAAAAAAAATTTTTTTAAGCTATTAGACAGTATCGTAATGGTTAAACGTGTGCACATATTATTGACACGAACAAAAGTACCTATAGATGTTTCATAATCATAAAATATAGTGTGTAATTTTATTCATGATCATACTTAAAACAAGGTAGATAAAGTACCTATATGCTGAAGTATATTCTGATGATAGCAAACTACCTTCTCAAGGAACCCTAAATTTTAAATTAAAAAAACCATAAGCTTTTCGAACATTTGGTGAGAATTAACGCGACAGAACTCTGAATGGGACGATACAGGGTGATTTATTTTTTGTTTAAAACCGTTAATTTTTAAATTAGTTCTGGTTTATTAAGGAAATTATGATGTCGGCGTTGAAATTATCATTAACACTTAATTATTAGGTACTAAATTGTAAAATATAACAAAATATCTTGTTTACATTTTTGGTAAATTAATCCATTGACTTGTATGTAAACGTCATATTTACATGTTCACAATCAATGTTATTAATCATACTCCAATATCAAAATACGCAACATTTAAAACCCGTCAAGTTAATATCATTATTTATGACAGATCTGACAGCTCAATTTAACTCTCAATTTTAATTTTAAAAAATATTTTTAAACGATTTCAATTTGGCAAAAGATGAATCATACTGTGCATAGTTTTATGGTATTCTAAGAAGGATGCGGTCACTGCGGGAGCCGGGATTCAAACCTCGGACCCATTGTCGGGACATGTTTTATGGTCACACCACGACTGCACCTATGGTGTTGGGTAATTCTCTTTTAGTGTCGAGTGATTTAATTCTCAGTCTCAGACAAGTGTTTGGATCGTCAAGCTTTTCTAAGAATTAATTATAATTTCGATTTTAGAATTCAATACCTAGCAGATGCCATTGCAGCGATAGAAAATGGGCATTACCTAGTTGACATTATACTTTTTGTATTGAATAAGTTCATCTCAAAATTTGCTAGACGTCAGACGCTTTTGTTAATCCTTTAATCCTCTACATACCCCGTAAGAGATGTAGGCTTGCAGGCTCGCACAAAGCTCTGCACACTGCGCGTACGCAGCTTCCAAGCGATGGCCACGATTCGGCGTAAACAAGATTTAACTAAAATAAAACTATACTTGTCATTTTCCGTCTTGAGCGAGCAGAAAATTATGACAGTATAGACGGACTTATATAATCCTGTCACATAGAACACGTTCAAAAGAAAGATTCTAGTCGGGACCCGTCGTAACTATCCATCCATAGATTTTGGAAGTAACAGAATTAGGTATAAGAATTTTATCTATATTGCCATCCTTTTCTGTTGGCTCAAGACGGAAAATGACGCGTATGGTTTGATTTTCGTTAAATCTTACTTACGCCGAATTGTGGCCAATGTCAACAAACTATACTATGTTTCAATCGGCCCGTCCATCCTGACATGTCAATCGGGCTGAATAATGCGTCGACTGACTGTTTATTGTCGTGTCTGAACGAGCCCTTGTCCTGTCCAGGCAAAGTAGGGCTGGGATACTAGTATTAATGACTATTACTCGTTCTTTAACATTATGATTTTGTTTTTAAATTATTTATTTATTTTAGTCATCAATTAATGTCTTTAAGATTTTTTTGTACGCGTACTAGTTCTTTGACATATTTATTTTACTCTGTAGAAGAACTTTTATTCAAATGGAGCAAATCAAATGTCTTTTATTATGAGCCTTGAAGTGAGGAGTACCTAAGTTATACTTATTTCAAAACTTGAATAATGTATTTAGAAAAAAAACAAGCGCAAAAAAACACATCTGTCAGTTTCTTTTCTAAGTATCTTGAAACTAATATCTTAACTGCTTCTGTTATTAGTATCTGTTACTGAATATATTGTGCACCTCTACTGCCTGTAATATTGGCTGTATGTTGTTATAGCCACTTGCAACTAATAGACAGCCTCGGTCAGCCTTTGTACTAAACTTTATAGTAATAGGATGTCTTCGTTAGTTTTAGTAATTAGACAGAGATGGAAGAAAAATCTTTAACATCTAAATCTATTATTATTTACCTATTTTATTTATTTACTAAATTAACCAGCAAACGAGGCGTGATATCCGCGCGCACACGCTGTAGCTTTTTAATTTGTGCTCAAACAAAGATGGCGGCACGCGCCCGCCAATTACAGGCAGCCTTGAGATCATCACGTGATAACTGATGTGCGTAATTGGTGCGTTTAGCGCAGTAAAAGTGATTTGCGATTGCTTAGCGTTTGTAGAAAAATATTCAAGTTGACGAAATAAATATGACAATAAATGTCATAAAAGATCAAAGTGTGTTGTAATTTTTTTTGTGCTTATATATCGGTTGACCTATTTGTTTGAACGTATAAAGTAATTAAGATAGTAAAGATCGTGGAAACAACTTGTGTAATTGTTTTTAATAGTAATGGAATAATTTCTATACACAGGCACAGGGAAACCTATTTTATACATTGCTGTCGATTCTCGCAACACCATTCTAATTCTAATTTTAAGATATCGCTGTCACGCTCTCAACTTTGATGTATACGGTACTATTTGATTTTCTATGATGGAGGAATACATAAATCTTCTTCCTACGAGTAGGCTTACTTAAATAGAAGTATCAAGAGCACATTCACCTCTTTCAGTAAGCAGGTAGTATATATTTTAAAGTAAATCCCTATAAAAATCAGATCTAATCCCATTTTATTGGCACAAAAAGCTAGAATCATCCGCAGGTTTTATAACAACATCCAAAATATCACTTCCAAACATAAACAAAAGCTTCTAAATTGGCCGCTACTAAATCTATTTGGACCTTTAAAATTGTTTTATGTGTTATTTTTTACTGGTCTATAAAAACACGGTATCATAAATTGCGCCATACGACCCGTGAGGTTGTGACCTATTAATTTACGCCCTCAAAACAATAAAAAAAGATGTCTTAAAACAGAACCTCCTTATTAAGAATTAGATTCTTAGTTATTATGCTATTTGGGCGTTTGTTTACGATAATTTTATTGCTTTGTGTTACGAAATTTTAAAGTAGTCGGTGAGGGTATTAATAGAATTAGATAACATGTCATTTGTTCCGCATTACCTAGGTACGTAGAGTTTAAAAGACATATTAAAAAAAAAATTCTATGACTAAGCCTAGCAAGAACGCGGATGTCGTTAAAAAAACAAAATCCGAAAATAAAAAAAGAACTCCTGTAATAAATATTAATTGTTTACCTATAAAGTAATGCAGCGGTGCAATGTTTAAAATAAGACGAGCATTAAAACGCCCGGAATGGACTTGGGAAGCTTTTTAATCCATATACAGCGAAAATAAACAGAATCCGCCATTGTAAACAATGTCCAGACGGTACAGGCGACGCCGAATTGAAAAAATATATCTTACCTGTATTTTTAATTAAAAATCTTTTTTCATATTCGACCCAATCAAAATCTATTCTAAGTTAATCCAGTCTAGATATCTATCCATTTAAGTCCTATAGTTATTACTCTACCACAAGTGATGTTCGAAAAATAATTATTTAATAAGAGGAAGGGAGAAAACTATTTTACAATGAAGCATCATCGCAAATTGAATGCAAGGCAGCAAATAAGTCTAATACCGAAAAGCCGCAATACAAATTTGTTTCTGTGTGTACACACACAATATTGCTCTCGCCCGCTGACGGCCCGGGCGACTGTTTACAAATACATCATCTGGTATTATTTTATTGCTTAGCTAGGGCTGGCTGGGCATTTCGGACATTGACTAATTTAAAGACTTTACTGCAGCATAATTTCATTTTTTTAAAGAGCTGTGCTTAAAATGTTTGAAAAAAACAAAATCGTTTATTTTACTTTCATTAGCAAGAATTCCTAATATTTACTTTAAAAAAATGTATACATATATCTTTTTGTACAAGTGATCACAAAATACTAGAACAAAATTAAAATTAAATAAATAGATTAATCTCCGTACCGATTTTATATGGCTACATTAGCACTGAAATCCGTGAAAAAATATTTTTGATAGGCAGTCGACGCTCTATTTATAACTTTTCGTATTTAGGGGCCACAAATTACGGTGCATCCATGTACGCTTTGTATGAAACATTGTATTGTATTTATTTAGGCTGGCAACCCTAAAGGCGACTTCCTGCGGGCGCGCAGGTCATCGTCCGCGGATTGTGATGTTACCCTCACAGCGGCATTGGATTGGAGGATACGACAGGTTAGGAAATGGTCTTCTTCGTCGAGTCGATCGACCCGATGAACTCTGGAATCAGAGTTTTTAAACCGCCTTATAGCGCAGCTAGTAGGCCTCTAACATGGTTTCGTGTAAGGACCACTATCCAAAGACAGCGACCGGGACCAACGGCTTAACGTGCCCTCCGAGGCACGAAATCCTTTTTCTTTTCAGACAATCAGGTGTTTCAGCCTGCAATGTCCTAACCAAACAGGGGAAAATCTTACAAAATGATAAATTAACAAATATCAACTATCACGAAGGCAGTTTAGGAAATGGTTAGAAATTACGACCTACATTGACTAGGTTAGACCAGAGAACAGTCGAAAAAAAATTGTTTCCAAATGCTGTCAACTTTACCAAGACAACTCTACGTAAAAAAAAAAATGGAGATCTGTAAACTTGATAGCATTTGACATATTTATTTGTATGTCAAATTAGACTCAAATATACGCTAACTAATGTTTTTAACCCCAAATAAATGCGATTAGGACAAGAAAAGGAATAGTTCTATCTTGCCAAATAAATCCCGATGTGTTAACGCGCCCGCTGGTTTCATTTCAGATTTCTACATGGACGATATTGTTATCCTCTCACATGTTTTACTTGCAACGAGATTATCTTTTTAAAGTCACATTCAAAGAACTCCTTTGAATGCCAGGCTAAGATCTCTTGACATAGAAGATTCATTCATTTTTGCACGAAAACAAATTATAAAAGTTCTATATAAAGCGATGACAGAAGACAGTGTGTGCATGAATTATGTATTTAGTAATCAATATTCTCTTGAGGGTATCTGTGTGACCCTAAGATAAGCGAGTGTGTGCATTGTACTTCAGAGGTCAGTGGAGCATAGAGGGCTTTGGTAGAGGGGATTTTTTAATATAATAATGATAACTTTTATTTTATTTGTAAAGTTGTTGATCTGGATTCTTTTCTTAAAAGAGTAAACGATGGAGCTCATCCAGAAACTTACACATTCATATAACACAGCAAGATGCGTAGCTCTTATCTTCTGTAGAAGAGTGACACAAACCTCGCGCTTATAAGTAACAGATCTTTTGGTACGTTCTTAATACTAATGTTAATAATAATAAATAATCTCTAGAAATAGAGTAATTTATTTGACAGCTGACATTTCTGATATTATAAACCATTTACCGTCAGTCTTAAAAGTATGTCTTAATACGAGCCCAGATATAATCAAGACCCGAATGTCCAATTCCCTCAATGTCGAGTCGCTCAATCATGAAGTTTTACACCGTGACAAAGGTACCAAGTAAACGTCAGAGGTTGTTGATTGGAGAAATGGCTGGAAGTGGATTGGTTTGTCGTGCTCTCCCATTTCCTTTACACTGTAATGAGCGGTTTGGAGTGAACGGTTATATCTTCCTGTTAGATCGAGTAAGAATCGTGAAGTTACCGAAACAACTTTATTTAAATAATAGCCCAGTTGGATAGGTTGTGGCACTTGGGTAAGTATTTGTTTAGTAAACATTGCTATCGATTCGTGGAGAGCATGACTCAATTAAATCTTAACCAAAATTGTTGCCGCCTATGACAGGTGATTATTTTAGTCAAGATTTGATTTTATGCGAAAGCAGTATGGATATACAATAATAAAAGTTTAAGCGATGTGTGTCTTAAATTGTAATGGATTTGCTGTTTGACAATACAATTTTTTATAATTAATAAAGAAATTGATGGCTGGCAGGGATGAATGGAAGAAGAAGACATACTGCGCCGACCCCAGATGATGAATAAATAAATTATGTGTTGAAATTATGTATCATTATCTTTATTTGTAGTTTGTATTTTTACAGTTCTACCGATGATACCTTAAAATGAATAAACCAAAATAAAATGTTCTCAATAATTATCTAACTGCAAAATCCCAATCTCCTCGTTAATTACGAAAGCATTAAATACAGCGTGTTCTATATCTGAGCGTGTATATACAGGAGGGTTATAAACTGTAAATGAGTCATAAAAGGGCCTGTTGGTGCGTTTTTTTTTATTGAGACGCGGTTTATGGCCTTATACGGGGTTCTGACCTTTAATGGTAACAAAAGATATCTGGAGTAGGACTTGGAATATTCGTTGTGTAAAAAGGGACATCTTGCAAAGAGGAAATAAGTAATGGCATGGCTTTTCAAAGAAGGTTTTACAAATACACCAATGTTTTCAACATTTTGTTTTTCGATTATTGTTCGTCCTAATTATTTGACTTAACCCAGTGATCTATTTATTGTATCTATACTTAGTAGTAGTAGCTATAATCTAAACAGACACACTTTTTATACAGGGAGTAAAAAAACTGACCAAACTTTAGGGTGAACCTACCCATGAAACTGAACAACTTTCTCCAAGGAAATACAATGGAGCTCCCATACAATGGAGTCAGCGGCTCGAGTTATATTATTTTGTATGGGAGAGCCAATTTTTCGTTTTCATATTTCAACCTATGTTCCTTGGGGAAAGTTATTCAGGTTCATGGGTAGGTTGACACCCTAAAGATTGGTCAGCAATTTTTTTTACTGCCTGTACCTATAAGGTTGAAAATAAGTGTGAGATCTCCATTTATTTGTAGCATGAAAGAGCACGTTGTTCTCGGGTCGATGACTAAGTAAAGGACGTATAAAACAAATAGATAACATAGTGGTGAGATGAGTGATTGACTCATTCTCATTCATTTATAGTTTGGCGAGTTCAATTTTAATCTCATACTACATTATATCAGTTAGCAATCCAAAACTAAGTATACCGTTTGTAATTGGAACACGCCTGCATACTTATGTAAGGGGAATTGACTGTACGTTGGGTGGTTTAAACAAAACCGTTTTGCACATTTTAGTCAATTTAAGTTAATCACGTGATCCAGTCAGCATTGTCCTAATTAAACTGAGAACACTCATACAAAGCGATAATTTGTGTGTGCCCTATGGAATTGAACCAACAGCCTCCAGATCGCGAGCCCAAGGCCCAACTACTAGACCACAGAGACTGCTTAGATGTAGTTGAACTTTGCACCAAACTAGGAAGGTTCTAACTAGGAGGAACCTGAGTGGTAAACAAACTGAGAATTATTGCAAGATGGCTGCTTTTCCACTTGACGGTACGGCAACGGCACGATAATGACATCGTCACTATACCGTGGCTCTGTTTTTCCTCTAGGACGGTAATATCGTCGACGATAACGTCCACCTAGTTCCACGCTGAGCGCACACGCGCATGATGCGTACGAATATAAAACACGTCATGTATTTTTGCAGGCCGACGTCGATACCGGTGGGAATCAATGCCGTGCCGTTTCCGTGACCAAGTGGAAAAACGTGCCATATAATTTCATTAATTTTTCATACATTATCTCTTCCACGGTATCGTCGACGATACCGTGACGTTGCCGTTGCCGTAGACGGGCCGTCTAGTGGAAAAGCGCCCGATGGCTGATAGTGCGTTAGTTATTGAGCCTATCTGTCGGTCATACGGACTTGTTTATTAGTTTCTATTTCAAAGGAGAAATGTCAATAGGTGATGTGATGATTGCATCTTTAGTAATAACTTTACACTATGTGTTATTAATTGTGATTTATGTGTGAAGATAGTCGATAATTTTAGTCACAAAATTAAGTTTACGAATTGATTATTATTAGACCACATTTAGACTAAACAAGAATTCAATTGGTAATAAATAAACTTGGTAAATACTGGATTGATTTAATAATACTGTCAAAACTTTAAAGCCAAATAACAAGAAATAGCATAAAATGTCTTATTCCTGTGAAAAAACTCTTATTATCACGGTAAAACTCAATAAACCCCCGGTTAAAAAGTTATTTGATGCAGTGACTCATAGCACAACAAAACTGCCCCTTTTCAACAGCGTGTATTCCATTAATTTACTAACAGAAATAGGCCCATTATTCCTCCCTAAATAGAGCCTTAAATAAACAAGGGATTTGTCTGAAATGTAAAAACAGAGTGTTAAGTTAGCCCTGAAACCTGAGACGGTATCAAAGCGACGGTTCGGAAAGTCCGCACCTGTCCTGAGTTTACTGAGAAAACAATGTGTGGAGATTACGTGGGATGAGGCAAAAGCGAGAGCGTATAATCAAGAGTATATAGATTTATTACAACAGACTAATAGTCCACTGCTCGGAGAAGAAATTCCGTTAAAAAAAATATAATGCACATTTTAAAAATACAGATGAACGCTTTAAAATGCTGCAAGTCTAAATATCCGAGCCAGCCAATATAATAGCATTTATTCTTTGTAACGTCATCATTTTCGTCTCATTGCCATCTTTTCCATCTTTTATCCATTTTATTAATTTATACCTATAGCCAACATAAAGTGTTGATTTGTTATTCATGAATGTCATTCTCTGATATTTCATTCAAAGATCATAGTTCGTCATTCAACGCCCTATCTTTTATTTTTCTCTGTTACTTACACCACACATTATTTTCGAAAGTAAATATAGACGATTCAAGGGTTAAATTTGTAAGAAAAATTACGAAATAATAAAAGTTGAAATGGCACAAGATTACCTAAAGTTTTATACTTTTATAAAAAAATATTTTCTCATTTCGTTAAACAGTTATACTAAAATGACGCCAATAATAAAGATATAACTTTAAAGACATAAAAGGAATATAAAATTCTGTACATTACGTCTGTTCATATTCGAATTATTGAAGTGTTATGTTTGAATTGTGAGTGTAGGTGTGAAATGCGTATACAGTTATTTTAAGTAGGTAACATATTTTGATAGGATTGTTTTTTTCCTTAAATTTGGGAAATTTACTTCTATAAGATATTTCAGTCAATGAAACAGATTGTCTGAGGAGATGAACAAAAATAAATCATAATTCTTTATCACCATGTAAATATGTGTACAAATAGGAACCAAAAATTGCGCACAGGAGGGATTCGAACCCACTAGTCCCACGACCTTCGTCGAACGTTTGTTCTCTAACCAACTGCGCTTGAAGGCACGGCTTCAAATACCCTCCTTTGAGTGACAAAATTATAAAAATATACACGTATCCTGTATCATAATTTACAGTTTTAATTCTACCTTTTTTTGTGATATCATAAACAGGAACTGTTTGCATCACCTGCATTTACAAAATAAAAAAAAACGCGTGGGTTATTTTATTGCGATACAATACAGCCATAAAAATAATGTTATTATTTCACTAACAAGTGCAATATTTCCAAGTTTGTATGATTATTGCCTGGCCCCGAATTGGACGGGCCTGCTAAGGTAGCCAGTCCTTTATTTTTTCGAAAATTATTGTTTGCTTGTAAGGTGTCATTTCAGTACCGTTATTGTTGGTTGTTTTTTTTTAAATTAAGCTTGCTCGTAGTAGCTATTTCTATAACTGACTATTGTCTAAAAAAAATACTGTATTTAACCGATGTATTTTATTAGATTTATTAAAAAAGCAATTTTTCAGAAAGAGCGATAATACTTCTCTGGTCACATCTTTTTTTATACTGTCCTGGGGGCCTATGATGCGCACCGTAGACTTCGTTTTGTCTACACATTATGTCTTTCGTTGCGCACTTCACAACGGAAAATGACAGGCATTATTCATAGTGAAGTTTGCAACAAGTGTAGACAAATCGAAGTCTACAGTGCGCATCATAGCCCTGCTGGCCAATCTGACCATGGACATGTCATATGAAAATCATAAAAATTCTGTAATAATGACTTTAAAAAAATCTTTATTCCATCTTACAATCTTAATCATTTATCCCGCCTTTCTAAAATACGAAACAAAATCTCTACTTACACTATAGTACAGTCAGCCGCAAAAACAAGTAACCTACAAGCACTAAAATTCCCATTACAGTATTAATCGAGGCGAGACTATAAACCAGCCCCGGGTTTACGTGCGATTGTCTCCAATCGTCCACCGTGCGCTATTAAAACGTTTGATTCAAGTACTAATCAGGAATAGGGTTGTTACATTTGTAATTGTTATTCGGAGCTAGTATTTCTGAGTAACTATTAAGCTACTTATTATAACATTTTTCAAACTACACTGGTTGTTACTTTTGTCACTGTTATTCGGAGCAATTTAATTTTTTTTGGCAAGTTATTTTTTTATTACTGCGAAGGTCTTGTCTTGTTTAGCTGTTAATGTCCCACTGCTAGGCAAAGGCCTCTCTGGTCACTGCGAAGGTATTTGACAAAAATAATTTCATTAATTGGATACTTATCATTCAGTGCCTTAACTTTATTTAGAGAACTTTCAATCATTAGATGACCTTAATCACTTTAAACTACTCTAAAAAGGTGGGATCATTATGTGAATTAAAGAATTGCTTTTGCAATTAGGTACCATGTTACTGTTCTGTAACTGTTCCTATTATTATATAATACAACACTAGCATTAAAGGCAAAGTGGAGGCTTAAACGTGACGTGTTTACTGTTTAAGGGCGGTTTCCAACAAGCGCACAACAATAGTTTATTAAAAACTAATTAATTACTAGCTGGCTATTAAACTTTTATATGCGGTTAGAGGTCAAAGACATTTTGATTAAATATTTGAAAGTCTCTTGTCGTGTGGGTTTCGAGTCTAGGTCCTACATATTTTCCCTCAGGATAAAGCCTACAATCATTTTATATCAATTCACATTGTAAAATTTCATTTAAAAAAATGACATAACGCGTAAATTACTTGCGGATTTTAGATTTGAAGGAATTAAAAAAAAAACTTATTTCACTTTTACTAAAATCATTGCAGACTAACTGATGTTTACGCTATGTCATGAGAAAATATTTAACCATCTTGAAATGAATGGTTAAGTGGTCATGACTTGATTTAACTTAAACGTCCGTTAAATCGCAAAATACACCTCTGTACTCCGATTATTAAATTATACCTTGAGAACGAATTAATAATGTTTATACAGGGTGCAAAAATACTGTACAATTTTATTTACAGAAAAATAATCAAATCGTAAAAGATCAATCAATGAATTTGTCCTCGTATTTTTTGCCAACTTGTTAAAATTGAGATCAATATTAAGTATGGATTTGACAGGTCGTTTTGTACTGAAATGACATTTCTGATACGAACTCAAACTCGCTGTCACACTTGAGAGCTGTTTATAAATACGGGCCTGAGTGTAATAAGATTCGAATACATACATAAATAAATACTGCAGTGGACATTCTACTCGATGAAAGATGAAAAAATCTCATCATCATCATTAGCCTCTATTTCACAATCTAAACCAGACAGGTCCCGAAAATTATCTCCCAGCACCTACTGTAATATAAGTTTAGCGTAACACCCTTTATATATACAGAGAGATTGCTCTTATACGGCAATAAATAACGCTAAATACTCGGTCGTGTCAATTTCTATATCCCACCGTCAATCCATTGCGGGTAAACTCGCGCCATTTTAATGAGGCCTGCGTATGCGCAGCATGAGTGGCCTTTGGGGCGACATGTTCTATTTGCATTGCGGCTTTTGTAGCATAGTGCCACATGTGATACTGGGTCTTCTCTTCTATGATTATCAATAAATGCAGAACAGGCAGCACACTTCTTATTTAAATAAAATCAGGAACTGCGCTTGCCAACCCCCCTGTGAAGGATATTGGTTTCCAAAAGAGGACTTTCTGCGGTTGATTTGATATGGAATTAGACTGATGGAATCAGACAAGACCGATACAATCGGCGACAAAGCTTCCAAACACTGACCTTAAAATTCTAACTGCTTCTACTTTTACTTAGTCTACCTTAACAGCGCTAGCTCCCAACGCGTTTTACTCTTCTGTGATCTTGACTAAATAAGCTGATAAAGATTTCGCAGTATATAATCACAATCAGCAATGAATGCCCCGATTTCCGTTCGCCACTGTGTATGAACGTGTATGGAATAGATGCCATTGTAAAGCTACTGTATGTGTATGGTAAATCACGCGATCTTGCATGAACTATGTGGGTACTTTTATTTTTTTTTATTCTTTTCTTTTTATTCGATTTTTTATTGGGACATTTGAGCACTTTAAAGTGGTCCTTAAGCATTTATTACGCTACCTTCTTAAGATTCGTATCGAGCAATGAATTAATTAGATTATGTAATTTGATGAAGAAATAGTATAATTTTCGTACGGTGGCAAAGAAAGCGTATAATGCTATTTTACTTCTAAGTATATGTCTGTTGTTTTAATACTTAAAAAAAGTTATTTAAAATAAAGGTACTTAACTTGACTTAAAGAAATAAGTTGTTAAAGATTATTTTACTTGTTTTTCTTCTAACATGACTCAGTAAGTAACAGGTATCGCTAAAAATAACTGCTACTTTAGTTATTGGTTTTTGTTATTATTAAAACTAGCCAGGAGGTCGACGATGAGTTATAGGTGATTAACCTAAATTTCTCCAACACTTATGTAAGTAAATAATATGACGAAAGTCACGCCTGCGTTCCTTAAGAGGTGCGCAGAGCGTTAAAGGTCGCCTATTTTTCTGTCAGTAACACAGTTTAAAGGTATCAAAATGAATCTTGAAGGCAATAAAAACATAGAATGTACCACATGCTGCAGATCGCTAGTTTTATAAATAAGTAGTTGTCTAAAAGCCACCCCAACATAGAACATAGTTAATGCCCCACTGTAGTCTGTACCGGATGACGGGAATGACCAATTTATGACCGGAACTGGGTTTATGGGATGATTGACCGGACCTTTTTTTAACCGGGTGCCGATTAAAAAAAAGCATGTGTTGGTGGAAGATGTGGGGCGGTTACTAGGAAGGACATTATTTTTTTGCGGTTTTAGAAGCCCTCATTTTTATACCACATTTAAAAGTATTATTATTGTTACGTGCGAAAATCTACGGGTCGGTAGCCACAAAAAACTCTATAGCTTAGGTTATGTACAGCGTAAAATCAACATAAGATGGGTTTGGTGACAACTCGAGAGATAAATCCTAAAAGTGTCTTTGTCTCTTTCAAATTCAGGAAATTATTCATCCATCTATCCTGCCCTGTAGTCTGTCACAACAAGTCAATTCTATATCTGCGAAAGCTTTCGTTGTATCTATTTTAAAATACCTAGCTAGATGGTTGGCTAAATGTAGGTATAATAACGTAGAACTTGTAGACAGTTTTAGTGGTCAGGCTAAAGTCATGTGCCTAGAATCCATCTAACTATTGATGGATTTGAAAACCTTTCCATAAATAAACTCGACATTTTCTTCAACATAAGCTAGTATTGCCCCGACTTCAAGTTTCATATAAATAACTCCGGCGCTGTTAGCTCAAAAGTCACTATAAATCTCTTTCGTATTCGCGCGTATTTTTCGAAAAGCAATAATTACTTCCCGACGTTTAAACGTATTTGTTTTCTGTCCATTTCTGCTTGAAAACAGAACCTAAGACGAAGGGCGCTAATAAATCAATCGGTCTGAAGCATGCTATTGGCAAAGTTGGCAGAATCGGTGTTTCCGAGAAAAACCATTTTGAATGACGTGACTTCGGCTGTAAAGACAGCTTTAGTTAAGAACAGGATCCATAAATTTTGTTTCAGGAACTGTGTTTAACATTTAAAATATTAATACAAAATTATCCATGAGAGCTTCTGTGCTTATTTACAATTTATTGTAAACGGAGTTTTTAGTTCTTCGATTGAAAAGAGCACAAGTAACAGGAGACATAAAATAAAACTTAAGAATACCAAACGCTAAAGAACAAATCTGAGGCCATTTTGAAGTTACTAGTGAAGCTATTATAGAAAATACTACACGCCCAGAGACAATACCCGACGTATATGAAGACAATAATGATCACAATTTCAAAATAACCCATAAAAATAAAACAACACCAGTAATGGACACGGATAATTCTATAGTAGATTTAGTGTCAGATAAAGATGTTACACTAATTGGCCGGGACACTTCGGGTTACATCGTAAACAATAGAATGCAGGGCCCTACTCAAAGGGCCCTGATTTGAAGTCTAATTTTCACGATGAAAGCAATTGATATGAATCTGGTGAACATGAAAACTAATTTTACTGAAAAGGCGAAGAAAACATCAAAAATGAAAGCAATTATGATAGTAAAACGTTTTTAAATAGAGGACGAAAATTAAAAGCACAAAAAGTTTAATCTAAGTACTTAGGTACTCGTACTATGCACAAAAATAAAACGTCAATAACACGGTAATTTTTCAATGTAAGCAAAAATTATAAGCAAGTACAAGTACCTTAAACGATGCACGTAGACTACTTAACACAGGGGTCTTCAACCCGCGGCCCGCGGGCCGCATGCGGCCCGTAGAGCCTTTGCTTGCGGCCCGGCGTGTCAGGCGGCAAAACTTTTAACTAACTAATTTTATTTTCATTAAGTTGAATTTTAGAAATTTAATAAACTTTCAGTCTAGTCTAGTACCTTCTCCCTTACTCTCTTTGCATCGATATCGCTAATTATGAAATAATTTCATTCTACACGAAAATCATACAAATATTATAAAATTCGATGGTTTTGATGTTTGATAGGTTTGGATGTTTGTTGGATGGATAGGGATGAAATTTGGCACACATATTGGTTAGGTTCTGCAACAGGACATAGGCTACTTTTCACTGCGGAAAAACTTTCATTTCTACGGGAAAACTCATTTAACGCGGGTGGAAAGCTAGTAGTTTGTAAAACAATAATATGCGCACAAGTAAGTTGAGTCAACAGGCTCCCTACGCCGCGTGAAGCAAGACGCGAGCGCACATCCCCCGAAATTTGTTGTTATGTGAATTTGTTGGTAACATCTAAAAATTTTAAATTTTAAAAGTATTGTGTTATAATATAATTTTTTAAAAATTATAAATATTTTTTATTGGTAAGTATATTTTTTTCTTAAATTGCGGCCCGCCAAAAATATTTTTAAGGAAATTTGGCCCGTGGGGTCAAAAAGGTTGAAGACCACTGAAATAGACAATGTGTGATATTATATCCAAAAAACAATTAGACCTTTTACTTGAAGTTGTTGAGTTAATGAGGCCTTGGTTCGAATTAGTACAGCTGGACTGTTCTCTGATTTCCTCATGTAAATCTTGCCGTTTCGCACCCATGGTTTGAGAAACCCCAATTTGTCACAAGATTCTCTTGTTAATTTGTATAGATGCTTGTTTTCTGCTGTTAGGTGCTCGTTGATGAAAACCTTTGTTTTGTTGCCAGTAAAGCCTATTTCTTCACAGGTGCAGCCTCTTACTCTCTTTGCATCGATATCGCTAATTATGAAATAATTTCATTCTACACGAAAATCATACAAATATTATAAAATTCGATGGTTTTGATGTTTGATAGGTTTGGATGTTTGTTGGATGGATAGGGATGAAATTTGGCACACATATTGGTTAGGTTCTGCAACAGGACATAGGCTACTTTTCACTGCGGAAAAACTTTCATTTCTACGGGAAAACTCATTTAACGCGGGTGGAAAGCTAGTAGTTTGTAAAACAATAATATGCGCACAAGTAAGTTGAGTCAACAGGCTCCCTACGCCGCGTGAAGCAAGACGCGAGCGCACATCCCCCGAAATTTGTTGTTATGTGAATTTGTTGGTAACATCTAAAAATTTTAAATTTTAAAAGTATTGTGTTATAATATAATTTTTTAAAAATTATAAATATTTTTTATTGGTAAGTATATTTTTTTCTTAAATTGCGGCCCGCCAAAAATATTTTTAAGGAAATTTGGCCCGTGGGGTCAAAAAGGTTGAAGACCACTGAAATAGACAATGTGTGATATTATATCCAAAAAACAATTAGACCTTTTACTTGAAGTTGTTGAGTTAATGAGGCCTTGGTTCGAATTAGTACAGCTGGACTGTTCTCTGATTTCCTCATGTAAATCTTGCCGTTTCGCACCCATGGTTTGAGAAACCCCAATTTGTCACAAGATTCTCTTGTTAATTTGTATAGATGCTTGTTTTCTGCTGTTAGGTGCTCGTTGATGAAAACCTTTGTTTTGTTGCCAGTAAAGCCTATTTCTTCACAGGTGCAGCCTCTTACTCTCTTTGCATCGATATCGCTAATTATGAAATAATTTCATTCTACACGAAAATCATACAAATATTATAAAATTCGATGGTTTTGATGTTTGATAGGTTTGGATGTTTGTTGGATGGATAGGGATGAAATTTGGCACACATATTGGTTAGGTTCTGCAACAGGACATAGGCTACTTTTCACTGCGGAAAAACTTTCATTTCTACGGGAAAACTCATTTAACGCGGGTGGAAAGCTAGTAGTTTGTAAAACAATAATATGCGCACAAGTAAGTTGAGTCAACAGGCTCCCTACGCCGCGTGAAGCAAGACGCGAGCGCACATCCCCCGAAATTTGTTGTTATGTGAATTTGTTGGTAACATCTAAAAATTTTAAATTTTAAAAGTATTGTGTTATAATATAATTTTTTAAAAATTATAAATATTTTTTATTGGTAAGTATATTTTTTTCTTAAATTGCGGCCCGCCAAAAATATTTTTAAGGAAATTTGGCCCGTGGGGTCAAAAAGGTTGAAGACCACTGACTTAACACGTCCCTGTGTAACCACACACATCGATCCAATCATTCTTCGATAATGCTTTGTCTTTACATCAATAATGATAGAGTTTTTCTACCAAATGATTTGTGAAGACAGGACGTGGCCACAATGGGCCCGTACGATGCGGGCGACCACTTTACAGCTTTTGTGGTGCAAGTGTGAATGCAGCGCTATGGAATTCAAGGAAAGAATGTTCAATATACGGGGCTATTTTCAAAAGGGCTCTCTAATAAGAAAAGCGTTTCAAAGGACTCAATCTAGAAAGCGGTAAAAAGATAGATGCGATCGCAAGCAAGAATCCAATGAATGAAGATTGAAACTCCAATGACAGCCGCTTATAGACCGTAGTACCAACAAACCGACAATCCCAATGACGCGAATCAAACTAACAAAGCCACGGGCACAACTAAAAAGGCTGCTGCATTTGAAGGGGAATTAATAGACGGAATGGCACGTGAAGCCGATCCATCAGTTCAAAGGGTTCCAGTTAATGAATCAAACGACAGGCCGCTCGCAACACCTCCTTTGTGGCCGGACAAAATCGACTTTGACGGAGCGAGTGAAGCTAAAATAAGCGAACGTGTCCAACCCATTGTGCGTGCTAAAAATAGACAGCTTGGAAATAAACACGTGGTGGCAATTATCGCAGCAGCGGGTTAAATGAGCTAGAGAAACTGTCGCCGCTCGGCATCCGGCCGGCCCCGTGGCTAAAGGAACAATTTTCTAACTTCCGAGAAGATAATGAATGTAAACACATAAATATCTTCAGTGGTAAGAGCATTTATCGCTAGCTTATGGCAAGGACTCATCTTAAAATGATCCAAGCCAGAAATATTATTTTGGTCCATATCTTCACTTACCTATAAACATATCTTTCATCGAATCCATACGTATCTTCTTAAAAGTTTTGAGTGTCTCAATCTCCTTCAGTGCAGTGATCGCTTACTTCCGAGAACTCCGGTTTATATCCACCATAACGAGTTACGCAATCACTATAAATAAGACGTAAGTTTAGTACATCAAGTAAGATGCCGCGAAATAAATTGACCGGACAGCGTCATCAATCTCACCAAGTGATTTAACTGAACTGTGGATTCAACTGAAGCATTCGAATCCTTGATATTTAAGTTAAATAACAAAGGTATGACAATTGTGGCAAGCAACGACTTAGCAGTCACATTTGTAAAGAGCAAATCTTTCTTTGTTTTAGTTGTATATATGTAGACGATGTTTTATCTACGGGAGACAAGGGAGAGGCCCGAGGTGCCACATCAATCAAAGCGGCCGTCCGTAGAGGGAACCCGCATCCATATTTCACCAGCCTTTGAGCGCCAGCGACTCATTTGTACAATCTTGATTATATTACGTCTGAGGATTATGAATGTCTCAATTCATATGATGACTTCCTGTCAATCCCGTACTTGCTGATTAAAAAATACTGTATCTTTTTTTTTCAACCAGTTAAAAAAGATTAATGTTGTCGTCAATGGGAGCAGGCGGCCATGTTGTGCAATAAATTATCATTAAATAACACCCTGTCTTGGACTGGGTTTATGGTCCTTCGAACGTAAACCACGTCGGAACTAATCTAATCTAAAACTTCTACCTGCCTTCGATATAAATTTTCCCTTAACACAAACGGACACGAATACATTTAAATTTCATAAAGGGCTAGAAGAAGTAAATTGGAATTTTATTGCAGCAAAAACTGTATTAATCGAGAACGTGTTGTGAAAACCTACTTTGTATTAAAAATTGTGAAGTTACAAAAAGGGAGCATGTGCAATTATGCAATAAAAAGGTATCGAGGCGTGCCGGAGGTTTAACGAACTCTACTTTATGGTCTAGTCCAAGTGGTTTTGGTACTTAGTGTTTGCTGGTTACCCGCTGGTCTAGTACTAAAGGACACTTGCGGAACGAGACTCCTCATAAAATTACATATGTAGATTGATACGTCCGTTGCAAGATTAGCTTCTACTTTACGCCCCTATTAATATATGATAAAGAGAGTTGTAAAATGCAAATTGATTATTGTATAAAGTTTATGACGATTGAAGTGCAATTATAGCTGTAGAAAAAATATATCCGGTGCGACTTACACTGAAATGTATAAAGCAATAAAATAATGGCATCTGCTAAAGTAAAATCATTTTAATAAGTGCACGTCTTTTATGGCTCATATTACAGTCATCATTTTTAATGGAGCTACTATACTTTCAGCTTTTCCACGAATTTCTTAAATAGCTCTTTTTGTCATTATCATTACTATAATTATTATATTACCTTATCATGCTTGTTTAATCTTGATCCAATTAGCTGTTGCTGTTAAAGGTACTCCGCAAAAACAGTATTAATTAATGGTAAGACTAAACTTTCCAAGCACTCTACTTATGATAATTTTACATCGCCAATGAGACCACTATTCAAGTTTTCAGTTAGGGTTAACACCAGGGTCCAATTCTATTGTGGTGTTTCACCAGACTGTCCACTTGACAAAAGGAAAAGTACATACTTATACAGGATGTAACAGTGTCTCGGAAACTGAAGGAGGTAGTTGCTCAGTTAAAGAAACTGAACAATTTTAACAAAGAAATTCTTCCAGGAAATGAAAAATTATTTAGACTTTCTCCGTACAAAATTACAACTTTGATTAGGCAATTTGCATGGCGATAACGAAATTATTCTGTGAAAGTTGTTCAGTTTTGTGGACTGAGCCATTTCAGTTTGCAGAATACCATCCCCACCGCGCTATACCTAATATGAAAATTTTAACATATTTGTTATATTGAAATAGAAGCAGTACTTACTGAGCGTGATGATGATAATGCGTGGCGTGATGCATGGCGGTCGCTGGCGCCCCCGGCGGGGTCGACGCGTGGAACGCAGCGAACGCCGAAGGAAACTGCAGAGGCAAGAAACCCCCGCTCCCAGCCGTTCCAGCTCCCACTGATTCCCTATCAGGCATTCTTCAAACTCACTGCAACGTCATCTGTCCCATTTCACCACAGACCATCACTCTTAACACTAGCAGTCACAATTCGAATTTCGAAAACTCCTTCATTCTTCAGACTGACAGTGACGTCATCGTCCATAGACCACTTTTCAACGTCACTTTTAGCACTGGCAGTTAAGATTCGAATTTAGAAAACACCTTTCGTCAGGTAATCTCTAGTCTAATTCTGTGTAACTTTTTCTTCATCGTCATTGTATTATGATTGGAGACTTCGGGCATTGGTCGCGGTTATTCTGGTGGGCTGCTGTCTCATTTTCGCGTATCTGGAACAATAGAAAAGTATTTTGAAGAAATTATCTCTAGCTAATGTAACATCTTGAATATCTGCATTCCTTATACAACAAATCATAAAATACCCCTATGCAAGAAACAATGTTGTAAACTACCGCGTGTAGCGTGGCTCATAGCAATAATGATCCCACAATTTACTCCTCCAGGTCCCTTACCTATAATCCGCTGTTCAGTAAAGGGTTTACACAAGCCGTTTAATTATGATCTCCCCGAGTATACCCTTTACCATCACGTTCTTTACCAAGAACTATAACGTTTACCGCAAATTCAATAGCGTATGTTCTTTCAAGTCCAGTAGCAACCTCATAATTGCTATATTAAAGTGTTTTAAACAGAAAAAGTTAATTAGGCCGCGCTAAGTTTGCGTGTTCGTTACAATTGCCCCCTATTATGTCTTCATTTAATGGAGTACTTGAGTTATTATTGTACTCTAGTTCTGAGTCTTTATGTTTGAGGGAATATTTTAGTTCATGCTTTAATTTAAGTTAAGCAGCTACATTTTATTGGTCGTTTATGTTGATGACTCTATGAACTCTTTTAATGAAAGTATATTTTAATATTTTTTTAATATAGGTACTGTTTAGTAGGCGTTGAACTAACGACCTATCATTTACAAATATTACCCACATTTTATGACAGGCATGATGATACCGTGTTTGTGATAATGTGTTTGTACTTTATATTTATTTCATTTTAAATACAAATACCGAACATCTTCGATAATGCCCTTTACTTACATGACCGTGCTAAAGGATTCATAACAGAAATAAACAGACACATTCATCACTGCACCATCGTATCGTCCTATCAAATTTCCAGTCTCCCACGGTATTTCTAGAGGCGGCAGCGTGCATAGCAAACAGCTCATCATCCAATGCATATGCGGCATATGCCATTATCGCTAACACGACTGCAGCGGCAACACATATGACTATATAGCTTTTCGTCCCGCAGTTTCATCCGTTGCTATATGAGGAAATCTCCCGCGGTCAAAAGCGGCAACACATATGACTATATAGCTTTTCGTCCCGCAGTTTCATCCGTTGCTATATGAGGAAATCCTAGGTAGCCTATGTATGTGCTATTTCAAGCCGTAGTCAATCTGTATATATCAAATTCTGTCGCTATCGCTATCGCAACCCAGAAATACTGTACCTTGGGAATTAAATATTTACTCACGGTAAAAATAGGCTACATATAACCGTCCCCTACGGTATCTATCCCAACATTTTGTACTAGTTCATTGTATAATATCGTCCTGAAAAATTATATTAAAATCCTTTCAGCCGTTTAGAGCAACAAATGGACAGAAAGATAAACAGAATTACTTTTGCATATATTTATATGATGATGTAAGAAATTGATGGGATTGGTAAAGACCTAAAGACGGTGGGGAATGAGAAGATAATAATGTATCGAAAATGTTTGAAAGGGC
>JARACY010002343.1:0-43974 GCA_029255725.1 Scrobipalpa atriplicella | reverse complement strand
GTTAATGTAAAAATAAAAATAAATTTGTGTTATGTGGGGATGCAGCTGACAGGATCATTATCTACAGAACTATTGGACATAGAAATATCAGTCCATTTTCACCCACACAAGTTTCATGATTGAATGTAGGATAGATTAGTGACGCTCAGCTAGATACTCGTACGTATACAGCACCTTTGTCCTACAAGCTTCCAAGATGCCCTATAAGCTTCCAAGTAACTCATTAATGTCTACCCACAACTAGGTACAGATGGCGGAAACTACGCTCTAGCAAGCAATCAGAATTACTGAATGATGTCGTGTGTTTAGTTCAGTAATATGGTGGTATTTCTGAGAACATAGTAGGTAAATGATGCTATTCCACTGGAAACTTCAGTCATGTGTTGAATTGAGATCAAAAGCTATACAGATAAAATAGCATAAATTAATATGGATAACTTCCTCTGTGGTCTCATGGTTTTAGCCATTGGCAGCCGATCCAGAGTCGTGAGTTTGATTCCCATTATGGAACACAAAGTAAATATTAGTCACAATAATTGTAAAACCTTCCCCAGTTTCGTCAAGACAGTTTAGCCTGTAAAGGAAACTGATTATCTAAAAGAAAAAGGATTTCGTGCTTCGTAGATCACCTTAACTTGCGGCTCGTTGTCATTCTCTAGGCTAGACGGTTTAAAAACTCTGACACCAGGGTTCATCGAGTCGTATGCCGATTGGAAAATCCAGTCGATGATAAGAAGAGGTGAAAATCTTGTTGGAAAAATGCTAGAATTCCTTTAATTTACTCTGTTTCCATTTTGTCTGCATGAAACATGAATATGTCCACAAAATGTGTTCTTGACTGTCCCAGCAAGTCCATTAATCATACTTACTGCTTTGTGCAGTTTGTTCCTTCCACATATAGGTCGATTTCCTGTACTATCTCTAGATATTAACTTTATAAGTAGTTGAATGTAGTTGCACTTCTCAGCTGGCTAATAATATTGAGTTGTTGGTAATTAATATGCAATTAAAGAGTCACAAAGTAGAGTCATAAGAATACTGTAGAGTAAAAGTGATGCTAGGTAGAGTCTGCTCGGGATAAAAAAAAACTCGAATGTATAGATTTGAGTTTATTTTTTAGCCAGTTCTGTTACAAGGGATAAAAACATGACTATTTGAATGGATGGATGAAAAATAATATCGTCCTGTACAATCGCACCAACTAATAGATAAATACATAACGAAGTCCAGCTGTGGAGTCGCAGTCAAATCCTTCACAATTGACCGCTATTCTCGACAACAGCTATGGATAGTTTTGAGTGGATATTCCATTAGACTTTATATTAATTTACCTTCCTAGTGATAGCATTAAAATCTATGTGATGCGTTGTCGTATGACCCCAGGAGATCCTTATAGATTTGCTGCTAGTTTCACTTCTAGATTTACCCCTTTTGGTTCAATTATTGTACTAAAGCTGATCTGAATAAGGAATGTACAATTTTTTGTCCATCGGTTTTCCTTCCCACACAGGCGATGGTGTATATGTCGCGTTTGACATAGAGTTGTGTGAAATTAGCGGCAAAAAGAAAGTTTCGTATGAAAGAAAGTCTGTATGGTTGTAGAATTTTTATATTATTGTAAAATTAAACTTAAGAAATGTAGGGAAGCTTTCGCATTACAATATGGATGATTCCTATAATGATTGATCATTTTAAATATACCTAATATACCTACGTTTTCACATCACATCGTTTTTAAATCATACTTAATTCAAAATTCCGTCATAAAATTGTAGGAGTAGGTACTAAGCCAAATTATTAGTTCATCTACTTGTTGTTCTGTTGAAATGAAATGACAGTTTTTTTTTTTATTTTTGTCTGTATAAGATTTAAAAATGTGAGATTTTAAATTTTATGATCTTTTAAGCATCACGTAAAACAATTTTACTAAAATTAAGAAAGGGTAGTCATTTTATTTTTCATGTACCTTTTAATACATTTTATATATCTTAGATACAAAAAAAAAACATGCACAGCTTACAGATTTAAGTAGTACCTACATACGTGAGTGAGAATATCATATCCACCATATTTTATCGTATCTCGATGACAATATGAAGTAAATTATCCTTTAATAGGACCATAGAAATACTAGAGATGCTCCGTCACCCTCAACATTTTTATGAATAAACATTCCGATGTATTCGGTTTGAATCGTTGCTACTGAAAAAAGATAACATTTTTGATACCTGAAATCGGACCTCCGTATTCAAGTCCAGTATTTTTAGAACCAATGTACCTATACAAACAAATATCAATTTCTAAAAGCATATCTGGTCGGTAGAAATATAATAAAATTATTTTTCGTTATCAGCTAATATCTATATCACCTAATGCGTTGCGATACGACTGAAATAAATACTCAGAACAATTTATAAAAAATCATGCTTTGTAAAGAAGTTAATATAAATTCTTTATAGCAATATTTTTAAAAATCAAATTTTTATGGAAGCGCTTCGTGTTCCAGAAGTGTGAAAGTACCTTTGCGGGTTAGTGATTTCATCATCGACTATAATTCAAGACTAGAATAGAGGCAAGAACAATCCATCAAATACCCATATCAATCAAATGTCAAGTCAAATATCTTTAAAACACTAGCGTTGATTCGAATTGATTAATCCTATTAAGAACTCGCTACCTGCGTCTGTGTTTCCGAATGCATACATACAACCTAGGCAACCCACCGCCGTGTAAGTTATGTGTGATAGATACAACCCCCAACTCATGGGCGGTACGCCCATGCCCCAACTCATCAAAGTTAGAGTGCATATTAGTCATCTTCTGGGTGAACGAGCTCGCCTCTTTATATAAAAAAAAATCTGCCTATGTCGTCTGCCTGAACTAAAATAGAGTCATTAAATAAAAATATCAAATTGTTAATGGCTGGGTGGCCTTATATTACGCTATGTTTATCCGGCAACCCAGAGCCTGATCTCAAGGCCCTCAGCCTCACAATCTCAGAGATTAGATAACGCAACAGAAAACAAAATTTTGTTTGCGTTTTGACGCTCTTTATTGACAATTCGTAATAGACCCTAACCCGGCTTTAAGTATACATTTTTATTTTTTGTCGTCATAAATTAAACAAAAATTAAGACAAAATAAACACTTACGTTACGTAGGTATGCTTGCCTGGTAGCGCTAAAAACATAAAATGCACCAGCTGTTTTCTACGTCTCTGAATAGGTACTTACGTAAAAACAGTGATGGCCCGAAAATTTGAGTGATTTATAATCGCCATATTCCAACTAATCAGGATCCAAAAAAAATATATTTTGACAGATACCTTTTATTCGCTTGTCAAAAATACCGACCCCCTACTGTCCTCGCCGCCTAACATCTAGCATCAACCGACTTGAGCAACGTATTTCTTACTACGACTCCCTAAGGTCTATTCTTAAGTGCAGATGACGTTCTTGAATGAATTAAAATGTTGTCTTTGCACAACTTTAAACCGAGGATGATGCATTTAAAGTTCTGTCTGGAAGATATAAGGGCTATCTTCGTATGTCAGAATCAGAAGTACTTCAGAAAGAATTTAGTCATTTTCAAGAATTGTTTACCTGTATTGGAGATAAGGCTAATCGGTTGTGTTTTGTTTGGTTGGAATGACGTAACCTACCTATCATTTGCCGCCAGGTTAAGGCCACTTTAGGCATAGAAGGTAAGCCGGCGGACACTTTCACTCAATCTTTTATATTAGAATGTTGTGTTTTTTTACTGACAACGATATTGTAAACTGACTCATTTAAAATCAATAGCCGTACCGCTTTCTCTTTTGAAATCTCAGTAAATAGGTACATAAAATTATGCCTTAAGTAAAGTAAAGTACTATTTGGGCCTTTAATGACTTTTGCCACTGTTTTTATCAAAGTTGGAATATGGCGATTATAAATCACTCAAATTTTCGGGCCATCACTGTTTTTACGTAAGTACCTATTCAGAGACGTAGAAAACAGCTGGTGCATTTTATGTTTTTAGCGCTACCAGGCAAGCATACCTACGTAACGTAAGTGTTTATTTTGTCTTAATTTTTGTTTAATTTATGACGACAAAAAATAAAAATGTATACTTAAAGCCGGGTTAGGGTCTATTACGAATTGTCAATAAAGAGCGTCAAAACGCAAACAAAATTTTGTTTTCTGTTGCGTTATCTAATCTCTGAGATTGTGAGGCTGAGGGCCTTGAGATCAGGCTCTGGGTTGCCGGATAAACATAGCGTAATATAAGGCCACCCAGCCATTAACAATTTGATATTTTTATTTAATGACTCTATTTTAGTTCAGGCAGACGACATAGGCAGATTTTTTTTTATATAAAGAGGCGAGCTCGTTCACCCAGAAGATGACTAATATGCACTCTAACTTTGATGAGTTGGGGCATGGGCGTACCGCCCATGAGTTGGGGGTTGTATCTATCACACATAACTTACACGGCGGTGGGTTGCCTAGGTTGTATGTATGCATTCGGAAACACAGACGCAGGTAGCGAGTTCTTAATAGGATTCAATTCGAATCAACGCTAGTGTTTTAAAGATATTTGACTTGACATTTGATTGATATGGGTATTTGATGGATTGTTCTTGCCTCTATTCTAGTCTTGAATTATAGTCGATGATGAAATCACTAACCCGCAAAGGTACTTTCACACTTCTGGAACACGAAGCGCTTCCATAAAAATTTGATTTTTAAAAATATTGCTATAAAGAATTTATATTAACTTCTTTACAAAGCATGATTTTTTATAAATTGTTCTGAGTATTTATTTCAGTCGTATCGCAACGCATTAGGTGATATAGATATTAGCTGATAACGAAAAATAATTTTATTATATTTCTACCGACCAGATATGCTTTTAGAAATTGATATTTGTTTGTATAGGTACATTGGTTCTAAAAATACTGGACTTGAATACGGAGGTCCGATTTCAGGTATCAAAAATGTTATCTTTTTTCAGTAGCAACGATTCAAACCGAATACATCGGAATGTTTATTCATAAAAATGTTGAGGGTGACGGAGCATCTCTAGTATTTCTATGGTCCTATTAAAGGATAATTTACTTCATATTGTCATCGAGATACGATAAAATATGGTGGATATGATATTCTCACTCACGTATGTAGGTACTACTTAAATCTGTAAGCTGTGCATGTTTTTTTTTTGTATCTAAGATATATAAAATGTATTAAAAGGTACATGAAAAATAAAATGACTACCCTTTCTTAATTTTAGTAAAATTGTTTTACGTGATGCTTAAAAGATCATAAAATTTAAAATCTCACATTTTTAAATCTTATACAGACAAAAATAAAAAAAAAAACTGTCATTTCATTTCAACAGAACAACAAGTAGATGAACTAATAATTTGGCTTAGTACCTACTCCTACAATTTTATGACGGAATTTTGAATTAAGTATGATTTAAAAACGATGTGATGTGAAAACGTAGGTATATTAGGTATATTTAAAATGATCAATCATTATAGGAATCATCCATATTGTAATGCGAAAGCTTCCCTACATTTCTTAAGTTTAATTTTACAATAATATAAAAATTCTACAACCATACAGACTTTCTTTCATACGAAACTTTCTTTTTGCCGCTAATTTCACACAACTCTATGTCAAACGCGACATATACACCATCGCCTGTGTGGGAAGGAAAACCGATGGACAAAAAATTGTACATTCCTTATTCAGATCAGCTTTAGTACAATAATTGAACCAAAAGGGGTAAATCTAGAAGTGAAACTAGCAGCAAATCTATAAGGATCTCCTGGGGTCATACGACAACGCATCACATAGATTTTAATGCTATCACTAGGAAGGTAAATTAATATAAAGTCTAATGGAATATCCACTCAAAACTATCCATAGCTGTTGTCGAGAATAGCGGTCAATTGTGAAGGATTTGACTGCGACTCCACAGCTGGACTTCGTTATGTATTTATCTATTAGTTGGTGCGATTGTACAGGACGATATTATTTTTCATCCATCCATTCAAATAGTCATGTTTTTATCCCTTGTAACAGAACTGGCTAAAAAATAAACTCAAATCTATACATTCGAGTTTTTTTTTATCCCGAGCAGACTCTACCTAGCATCACTTTTACTCTACAGTATTCTTATGACTCTACTTTGTGACTCTTTAATTGCATATTAATTACCAACAACTCAATATTATTAGCCAGCTGAGAAGTGCAACTACATTCAACTACTTATAAAGTTAATATCTAGAGATAGTACAGGAAATCGACCTATATGTGGAAGGAACAAACTGCACAAAGCAGTAAGTATGATTAATGGACTTGCTGGGACAGTCAAGAACACATTTTGTGGACATATTCATGTTTCATGCAGACAAAATGGAAACAGAGTAAATTAAAGGAATTCTAGCATTTTTCCAACAAGATTTTCACCTCTTCTTATCATCGACTGGATTTTCCAATCGGCATACGACTCGATGAACCCTGGTGTCAGAGTTTTTAAACCGTCTAGCCTAGAGAATGACAACGAGCCGCAAGTTAAGGTGATCTACGAAGCACGAAATCCTTTTTCTTTTAGATAATCAGTTTCCTTTACAGGCTAAACTGTCTTGACGAAACTGGGGAAGGTTTTACAATTATTGTGACTAATATTTACTTTGTGTTCCATAATGGGAATCAAACTCACGACTCTGGATCGGCTGCCAATGGCTAAAACCATGAGACCACAGAGGAAGTTATCCATATTAATTTATGCTATTTTATCTGTATAGCTTTTGATCTCAATTCAACACATGACTGAAGTTTCCAGTGGAATAGCATCATTTACCTACTATGTTCTCAGAAATACCACCATATTACTGAACTAAACACACGACATCATTCAGTAATTCTGATTGCTTGCTAGAGCGTAGTTTCCGCCATCTGTACCTAGTTGTGGGTAGACATTAATGAGTTACTTGGAAGCTTATAGGGCATCTTGGAAGCTTGTAGGACAAAGGTGCTGTATACGTACGAGTATCTAGCTGAGCGTCACTAATCTATCCTACATTCAATCATGAAACTTGTGTGGGTGAAAATGGACTGATATTTCTATGTCCAATAGTTCTGTAGATAATGATCCTGTCAGCTGCATCCCCACATAACACAAATTTATTTTTATTTTTACATTAACTTTACTTTAAATATATTAAATTACATAGAAATTTTATCATATTGAATAACTTTGAATCAAATTTTTTTGTGGGACGGAGCTCAATTAATTTTACCATTATAAGGGTTATTTACAATGACCTTGTAAAAAATGTATGTAATGTAGGTAAGTCCTATAAAAATAGAAAAACTAAGATTATTATTCAGATAATATTATAAAAATATGTTATATCATATTTGTATACATGTTCCCATGTATCGCATTGGAAATAAAAAATACGAAACAGCCGACTAGTGCATAAAGGCTTTAGTAAAATAACATTTTCTTGCAACCTCGCAATGACCTATAAAACCTAGATCCGCGACCTAGGTCAGACAGGAGCGGATTAAGGATTGAAATGCACATCACCAAGAAAGTCTAACTAGATAAAAACAGGCCAGGGACGAATCTAATCTAATCGTGACCTGATTGATAGGAAAGCAATGTAACCTTACAGGTAACTATTGCATCTAATATCAGTAAATATCTAAATTCATTAGAGTTTACACAAACGTAAAGCCTAATGAAGTCAAACATACATACAACGTGTAACAGAAATGGTATATGTATCCTGAAGGGTGTGAATGTATGAAACTGGACAAGTTTCCCTGAGGAGCGCAGGTCAAAATACGAAAAAAAAATGACCTCCCATACAAAATGCATCAGCTGATAGCCTCACCTAAAATTCACACCCTTTAGGATGCATGTAGGTATCCCTTCTGTGTCTTTCCTTGACTCTTGTATGAGATGTGTAGGGAACTTACCTTCGTACATTTGCGCGTACTGTGGAAAGCCGGCGGCGCGCAGCCATTTGCAGGCTTCTGCGGCTTCGATTTCTGCAACAAAAAAACACACGTCATACATTGTTGACAAATATTGTTGATACTGGACAGCCAACATTTTTGACAAGATACAAAATTATATAGGCACGTATCAATATTCAGCTCTTGAGACTGACAGCGAGATAGAGTTTGTATTAGAAATGTCATTTCAGTACAAAACGGCCTGTCATATCCGTACTTAATATTGCTCTCAATCTTGAGATCGCTTCATAAATACAAGCCTTCTTCCTTCTTCTAAAAGAATTTCACTTAAAGCGGAAAGCAAAACATTCAAAGATAATTTCAATAACAAGAGATGTTTCTCTTAAGACAAGCCAAAGAAAGGTTAAAAGGCGACCCTACGCCTGTCAAAAAGACGAAACATAATCCACACAAATTATACAAAAAACCAGAACATAGCTATTATTTATTGAAATTTTTCCTTACGTAACATGCGGCAAAAACCAAAAAGGGCCAAATTACAATGGGCACAAACAAAATACCTTTCTCCTAATAAATATTAATTTTGACCAGTGTGGGAGACCCTTGAACCCTTTGTTTGTTGTAGTGCTGGTAACATGATAGTGGTTGTTCGTAGACCCAGCTAAGGTGGCGATGGTGCTCACCATGTTACTGATGACATACACTGTGTGGGGCAAAGGGCCAATCAGTACCATTGTTGCCTGACGTTTACAAATGTCTAAATAATGGAGAGAAAATCAGATAGAAATGTAAGTACTTATTTGTTGATGTGCGAAGATAATCCGCGAAAGCAGGGCACGCAGTTTACGTGCCACAGATAAAATGTGGGAAATATCCACTATAACTAGACTAGTATATAATAGGCTTGTTTCCTGGGTGGCAAAAAAAATTCAAAACGTTTGTACTTAAAACTGATGGCTAAAATATTGTGGATCTCATTCATAATAAAAAAAAATGCACATTTAGATTTAATAATCGAATTAAAAACATAGAAGTTATTGATTTGAGTAGTCAAGTATTTACGAGGAGTGACGTCACACCTCGCGATTTTCATACACGAAAGCGTTTTTGACATTTCATAAAAAGTTGCTGATTTGACAGTAGGAAACAAGCGGATACCTACATGATGCGGAGACTGCATTGGCAGTGTAATCAAAAGTAAATAAAGTGCAACCGGTAATGATGAGTGTTTACCTACGGATTTTCCAACACACCTTATCATTAGAATCTGACTCATACACTGACTCAGGCAATCTTTTCCGAAGCTATTTCAGTGAAAGAAAATAAGGCTTGATTAAATGCAATCTCAACAGGTACGAGTAATAGTCGCCCTGGAGAAATCTGTTCGATGGCTCAACGTACACACAAACGCGAGTTTCGACTATGTTGACAATTCCAATTTGCATACACGTGTTTGTGGATTGCAAATGTCAGACCCTGGCTTGCTGGGCTGTGTTCAGTTCAGATCCCAAATATATGAATCACAGGAACGTCCTTGAACGATTCCAAGATGTCATTTACATATCAATATGCATATCGATACTTAAATTTTTATACTGCGGCAACTGAACATAAGGTCCAGATGGTAAACAGAACGGTAGCTTTTAACACCTGCTATATATATTAACCCACTAGTACCTATCTAGTGCCACACCGTGCGACCTTAAGATACATTGTTTCATGTGCTAGTAATTTCACTGGCTCTCTTGCCCTTCAAAGTTCAAATCAAAACAACAGAAGTGCGAACACTTCCAGTTGCCGGCAGAAATAGGCAAGTGGGTGGGTGGTACCTAATTCCCCAGGCGGGCTTTGCACTAACCCCTACCTACATTCATCCGCTGCTCTATATATAGGAAGGCTTTATCTCAGGTTGTGCCAGTTCTAACGTCCTGTGACAATCGCATCCAGTACAATCTCATCAATTCGACGATGTTAAAGGAACATCGTGCTAATAATAAATAAACAATAGGTTCTAGGACATTATTATGCCTTGGACTAGATTAAAAGAAGTAATACGCCGCATCCAAAGGTACGCTGCATTCGAAGATCAGCTGTAACTGGACAAGCCGTTTTAAAGTACCTAAGTGGCGAAGTATGTAGAGGCAATTTTTCATTCGGGCCTTTGTATTCACATCGTTTAAATGTATGATATACCTGCCACCGGCAAAGTGTGGTAGAAAGAGATGCATAAAGTGTTTACAGCGCGACACGTTTTGATAACGGTAGGTACAACATTTTTGATGGGAATGTGAGGCGGGAACTTTTTTTATATAAATTTTGTTTATTTTAAGAGGAAACGGTGACATTGATGGTAATAAGAAGACTCAATTTTTGGAATCTGTAGTATCATTTAAATATCGTTTATAGTATTACAAATGATACAACAGTGTAGAATTTATACGTGCTGCCAACAGCGACTAAGAAACTAGTAAATTGTTGCGTGTAAGGTGTTTGTTCAATGCGAGTTCTAAGTTGTTCAGACCAAATAAGGTATCTGCACTTGGCCATAAAAAATAAATGCTATTTAATAGGTGTAGGTATATTTAATAGGCGAGTACTATTCACAGAATCTTTCCTGCTCTGACCTACTCCAGTTCGAGAGACTTATAAGGGAACACTCGTGATTTGTGCGTACAATTTGTGACCATTTGTTACAGAGACCTACAACACAAACACAAACGTAACAAAATACTTACATCAACAGAAAACTAGTGATTTGTTATGATTACATACTATTTATTATATAATAATTATACTCGTAAATTAACGCAGTTTATAAAAATACAAAGAGGTTCGTCCAGGATAGATTTAATACAAGTTCAGGGAAAAACTGAGATTACCAATTCTATTCCTTAGTCAGAAATTTACAAAAAAGAACGCTAACTGCATTAGTTTTAGGAATATATTTAGTATATTATATCCCCCTCTGAAAAACAGCATCTATCAATCCGCCAAATTTCATAAAAATTGGCTCTGTCATAAGCAACAAACAAACAGACAAAAAGAGTTAAATGCATTCGGATATACAATTTCCATATACTTATAATAATATTAGTATTATGGATCATAATTAAAAACAGGACAGAATGAATAAATTATACACACATACTAAAACAAATATTATAACAGAATGTATGCGGTTAATTTTAGCCCTTTGTTTAAAAAGTAACTTTATGGAACTCGTTTAAATTTTACAGTCAACAATTAGGGAGGAGTTGGAACAAATTATTACAGGTTGTTTTGTTATCATAACGAAGGGACTTTTGGGCAGAATATAACTGTAAATATCAATGATGTATTTTAAAAATGTTTTATATTAGCTTTCCCAACAATGGTGCCAAAAGTAGGTACCTAATTTATCAAACTGTTTAGGTATTCAATTCAACTAAAACAGCGAAATAAAGGTGAAAAAAGTATCATTAAAGAGCGATTAATGATAAGTATACTTACTTCATTTCATCTAAAATGGTTTTCCCTTTGGAATGATCTAAGTACAACTTCATCAACGCTTTCCGGTCTTGAAATTATTAAAACAAGATTATCTAATTGCTCCGTTTTGAGGTAAACAAAAAATCTCACAATAATTGGACTCAAATTAAAATGACGTAGGAATGAAAATGTTAAACATACCTGTTATTTGGTCGATTGTCAAGTTAGGAACACTCATTTTGCTTTGTAGTTTTGGTACCTACAAGGAATCCACACACTGCTTTCTGCGCAAGAGTCTAGAGTAGACTCAGACGCATCTCCAAAAAGCACTGAGTCATGCGACTATCGACCGAAATGCGATCACGGACTCATTATCGACCATTTCTGACAAATTAACACCATTTTTAACCAACCGTTTTCCAACTGTTACACAACAAACCGGTCGAGTTACGGAAAAGTGGCGGTATCACAGGTAGTTGTAGAAGCTACTAGTTTATGCATTTTATTGACGATAACTTAGTCGATAACGTCGTTATTTTTAAATAATGAACGTGGACTTTCTTTTTGGTGATAAATTGAGTGGTTTCTTTTCACGATAGTAGTTCGTTATCTAATATAGCACACGGTTACGCACACGCGGGGAAGTGGTATGAATTATTTTTTGTTTTTTTTTTCTTAGATCGCGCAAAGGAGAGGCGCGCGCGCACCGACCGAGCGCTCGGGGAATGAGATTATCAATGTTTATCGCAAGTGGTCGTTACACGTCCTTTAATCGCTCAAGTCGTCACCGATAATGCGTTTTGTGTAGATTTATGAAACTTGCTCACGGATTTGATGCGGCAGTTGTAAATAATTTCTTTCTTCCTCTTATGAAATGTGCGGATATTCAAACCATTTCGCAACACACTAATTTAATAATAAGTATTAATAATTTTATTTTGTCCTGTCTGTTGGTGGGTTAGAATAGCATCATTCTGTATCTTCTCTCGGATGTTGTGAATGAATAAACTGGGCACAGCATAATCGCACCGCGCTCGCCAATCCACCTGCCAAGCGTTGGTAAAAAATACTCTTCTTCTATTAGTATAGATGTATGATGTAAAGTTAATACTTAAATATAACCTCCTCCACGTTGTCGTAGATTACGGTGAGCTACACGAATGAGTTTAAAAATTAACTTAGGTAAATATTTAGAAACGTTATTACTTATCTCATGTTGTCATTGAACGCGTTATTTATAAAAGTAAGTATATTAGTACGGTGTTTGAGTAGAATGGGCGTTGGTCACGTTCATACAGGGTCTCAAAAATGGATACCTAAGTATGAAAATACTTGATCCTGCAGTAAAATTGATCCGAAATAATGAGATTTAGCTTTCCAGAGCGCGGTGGTTCGAACAATATTTACTTATTCTTATGCGGTAGAAAAAAGCCTGGAACTTCTTTCTTAGTTGGTATAGAGTATTAAATCTGTCCGAAGGTTTTTGAGTTCATCCGTTCAAACAAAAATGCAATGCTTTAGGTAATCTTTATCTAGATACCCATCGATTTACAAAATTTGTTTCAAAAGAATTATAATTTCGTCGCTCTATCGGTAAGTCTGTTTCGGACATTCACCTAAACTAGAGCAAAGATAAAAAAATGTCACACCCTGTATAATTGCTTTGAAGTATATAAAGCAATTTACGTACATTATTTTAATAAATGGACGCAATTGATCCAGAGTAGGTATATTATTATGTACTATGTACATAAATTTTATAAATAACAGCAGAATTTACAAGATTTAATATATACATAGTATGAATACTATGAATTCCATAATAATGAATTCTAAACTAAAAAGTTCGTTTACTTCATTACAGAAAGCTACGCCAACCAGAAGTTTGACATAATACTCAGATTTTTTAACGTTGCGTTACCGATACCAACTTGTTTTGCGGCCCATAAACAGATTATTCCTTGCAACTTAGCAGAGGTTACCATTTCGGAACTACAGACAATAACCTTGTTACAAACATATGTTTTGCGGTTGACTTTCTTTATAGTTGTAAGGAAAAAGCAGTTTATGGGCCGCAAAACAAGTTGGTATCGATAACGCAACGTTAAAAAACAGAGTATACATAATATTGTCACGCATGTACCCTTTACGCGGTAGGCAGAGGGTCAATGACCTCGCAAAAAACGTGTTCTCGCTACGATCAGTTTAGAAGGTAAATTTTGAAAGCAGCTAAGCTGCTTTAGACCACGGGAATACCATCTGATTCCTCCTCCAGAAAATTAGTATCCATTTAAAAGATTGGTAAGAATGAAATCACAAAGTGCATTAAAATTTTAATCAACCTACCCATAGTACCTACTTAGACCTAGGTACACTTAGGACCGTATTTATAATCAGCACTCAAGAGTGACAGCGAGTTTGAATTCGTATCAGAAATGTCATTTCAGTACAAAATGACCTGTCAAATCCATACTTATTATTGCTCTCAATCTTGAAATCGCTTTATAAATATTAGCCTTAGTTTGTTATAAGTATTTTTAAAGGTTAGTATTCCGCCATTATTTTGCATACTCATTTTTAGTCACACGATACTTATTTTAAGGCGAGTTCCTCTTATTGCGTTCATAAATTCAAGATAAGGAAAATTTAAGACCGATTGTTATCGATTCTTTGTACCTTATGAATCAGCCAATTGATGAAAAAGTAGAGTACAATTTGCAAGTGGAAGGCAACAGGTTAAACTGAAATTTACGAGTTTAAGTAGGTATATGGCTATACTATAGTTAACTATAGTTGTAAGTAAAAACCATTTTTTTTATTATGGGTGCGTCACTTAGCATAAGGAAGGCTCTTGTTAGGTATACAAGCGAGTTTCAAATTCAAATCTAAATAATGTACCCGCCAACATAATGTTTAAACACAGCGAAGAATGACTGCAGTTTCCAAGCACATTGTTGGGTTCTCGTATGAGAGATTAAAAATAAAATGCTCATCATATTTCTCATGTTTATGCATTCAAAGAAGAACTACGAAGAAAATGGGACAAAAATATTATACAGTACGGAGCTCTTAATGGTGCACATCGAGTCGACCCTTGGAAAGAGACATTGCTATCGATTCGTTGAGGACGCAACTTAACTTAGTCTTGAGTAAAATTTTGCCATCCCTTTCTGTTCACTCATGACCTAAAATTACAGGTACCTACTATATTAATTCTGTAGTATAGCGAACTACGAATTGCTACCATTGACGTTTGATATTCGTTGTACAAGTGCGACAGGGATAATAACGCTCTACATAGCCGAGTTTTGCCGATGTGCAATATTATCAGCACCGTAGCTGTACATTTGGTGACTTATGGGAATCAGCCGGTGTGTAGGAAAACCAGCGTTTTCAAAGTTTCTTATTGAGCCCCGTAGTGGTCAGTTTGGACTTTTTATGTGTTCCATTTTCGATATTTAAACTACCCCGGAGTTATGATACGCTATTAAATTAACACCCAGCATTATTCTTAAGATATCTTAGCTATCATTGTACCTCCATGCTACATAAATAGTTAGATTATATAGGTAATATCTATACGTATACATATACACGCATAAGTGGTAGCGCACCTTCGAGTAAGATCTAGTAAGTGCTAAGCAAATACATGCAGTTGTACCTATGTTACATTATCCTTGCCTCAAATATCCAGGCAGGCAAACATGCAGGCAGCTATTTCACTAGGTATTTTCTGTCGTTTCCGGCTTACAATGTTCGAAATAAGCAAGTTTTTTTTTCTAAGATTATTTTTTCAAACTAGGTTTTAATTTTAAATTGCACCATTTAATAAAATAACGTTGTACAATCATTGTTAAATGAGATCCGGCCGTTTTCATACAAACTGAGACGATTTTTGTGACATGCATATGACATCACCTAAAATTATTATGACTTCACTGTCACAGATTTTGCCAAAATTGCCGGACATCATTTACATGTCAAATTTTTTAAATATATTATTCCGCTGGTTGTAATGTAAGGCTCGTATTTATAAAGCGATCTCAAGATTGAGAGCAATATTAAGTTTGGATTTGACAGATCGTTTTGTACTGAAATGACATTTCTGATACGGACTCAAACTCGCTGTCACTCTTGAGAGCTGATTATAAATACGGGCCTAAGTTATATTGCGAAACTGGGTTATCATTATCACGTAATTACTTTAAAGTGGTGTGAAGTTACACAGCGTTAATATAAACAAAGTGTTAAAACATATAATAACAAGCTCATTCATAAATAAGCATGGGTATTTATCGGTTTTAACCGAGGCAATTTGTACCCACCGGGATCAAATGATAACCCCGACGTTGTATTTGTATCGTTATTGATGTAAGAATAACGAGCCGTTGTGAAGACAAGAGATCAATCTTTGGCATTCACTGATTTAAAAATAATATGTTTTTAACTTTTTTTTTAAGTTACAGTGGCAGACTGACAACCAAGTAGTACTACATCTACTGCTATCCGGCAAGATACTAGCGGAATAACAGAGTGCGTTGCACACCGTGTGATTTAAGGTAGATTGTTTCATGTGTCAGTGATTTCGCTAGCTCGTATACCTAGACATTGCTTATTGGAAACAATTCATATTAAATTACACGTCAACCAACAACGTATCCCTTCAAACTAAAACACAGAAGTGCGAACACTACAGCTTGCATGGGGCAGAAATAGGCAAGGGGTGGTACTACCCCAGACGGGCTTTGCTCTAAACCCTACCTTTGAAAACACTATGTTATACCTGCGAAGTTCACTACAAATAAAGGTCAGACGCGACGCGACAGTACAATTTCAGATATCAGTAAATTTCTTACAACCTTGGCAGAGTTGTCAAAAACAAAGTTTTCAAAGGGGTGTTTCTCAAAATCGGAGATTTTTTGCGTCCACGCATGAGAACATATACCAGATTTTTTTCCTAGCCATCTATGACCTCGATAGTTTTAGGTGCACGAATAATAAAGGTCCAATAAAGAACTTCTGCTTAGTGTTATTAGGTACATTATCTAGTGTCTATATATTTCCATCTATTTGGGTCACGGAGAAATCGCTGTTCGGCCTACGTTTTTTTTTTTCTTTAGAACTGATTTCCATCTTGCATTAAAAATCGGCATGGCGTAATTTTCCCTTTACGCCAATTTAATGGTATGCGTCTGACTTTATTCGTAGTGAACTTCGCAGGTATGACATATTGTTTTCGAAGGTAGGGTTTAGAGTAAAGCCCGTCTGGGGCAGTAGGTGGCAGCCCCCTTGCCTATGAAATGAAAAATAATTTGAGCTTCTCAGGGGTAATAATTTTGTACAGGAAAGTCAAACTTTTTCATTTCCTAAGGAATTTCCTGGTAAAAGTTGTTCAGTTCCGTTGATTGACCAACCCCTATCAGTTTACGGAAAGCTGTGCCTTACAACCGCGGTATTATTGTCCCAAGTTCTCGGCTTCTTTGTATAGGTAGATACGCAATGACCTTTTAACTAAATGTCTCTGGGGGCATACAACCAGGTACTAAATTAGAATTCAACTCATGCTCCACAAGTGTTCAGTATTCAATTTATAGAAATGCAGATTTGCTGTTTAAGTGGTTCTTGTGACTTGTGACGCAAAATCACTGGCGACTCATACATTCTTGCCGTGAAATTAACAAGTACAGGCACGGAGTCAGTTGAAACGAAGTTTTTAATATAACTAGCTCGTTTTTCGTTGCATCACCAACTAGAAACCCTTATCATATCATAATCATAGTGAATATTTGTAGCGGCTTACTTGTTTTTGTTGTGCCATCTTCGAGCTCCTGATGATTTTTATGGATTTTATATGGTCGAAACGTCGAGGTCTAAAACTCCGTTCAACAAAAACATGTAAGTACTAAAGCCATTACAAATATCGTCTGTGAATAACACTTGTTTATCCATGATCATTCGTCAAATCTCCATGACTGTTTGAATGTTAAAATACCGATTTGTTTTATGTAATCCATTTTTGTGCTACCTGGGTAGTACAGAATAATACAAGTATGAGACAGGATGCTTCGAAAGACATGTTTAGTCGGGACGACTGCTATTAAATAGTCTATAATCTCATTACAATCTATGAGTAGACCTATTATAAATTCTGTGTGTGCCTAAACCACAAAACACACTTATCGGAACGCCGGATCGTTCGGCATCAATAATGCTCTCAGTGTTTTTTAACTAACTTATCGTCATGCATTATACAAATTTCACGTTGCATTTTGTGCTATATAAGATTTTCAGGTAGATTGTCGGTACCCAAAAATACTGCCCTGCCCTATATAAACGCGTACCTGCCTAAATACCTATAAAGGGTGAATATTCTGGCTTAACAAAAGTTACCCAGTCAGACAATTCTACACATCTTCACCTGTGCCTGGCCATAACATAACCTAGCGAGTTGCCTCATACAAATTCATAGTGCCTCAACATAGGGGGTTCGGCCATAAACCATGGTGGTACGACATTTTTACGGTTCTGCGTGACTGGCCACGCACTATCCAGGATCTTGATTTTATGTGCTGTTTAAATTCCTGTGTTTAGGAGATGAAATGTTTATTAGTTGTGATTTAAAATGGTTCGGAGAGTTCTGAGTTGTGATAATTTCTAGAGTCTGTAATGTTTTTAAGGCTCGTATTTATAAAGCGATCTCAAGATTGAGAGCAATATTAAGTGTGCCATTTTGTACTGAAATGACATTTCTGATTCAAACTCAAACTCGCTGTCACTCTTGAGAGCTGATTATAAATACGAGCCTTAATTTGCTTCACTTGAACTTACCACTTTGCTGTTTTCATATAGATATGTAGATATACAGTAGGGTAGGTAGACATGCAGAACATAAACGATATTTTTTATATCTCTGTCTTGTATTTAGCAGATTGTGGCGGTATCGTATGTCAGATCGGTCATTGACGAAATTCAATACTTTGCTCATAAATCTAGACAAAAACAACCACATTTCTAATATTAAAAAAACAGACAGTTGGGTAAGAATCTGGTAAGGTTCGATGTGACTAATGTGGATTCAGCTATGTGGATTATCAATAACTTGCTTTTAAAGATAACTTAATAAACACAAATTATTATGGTCTCGTCGGATTTGTCTTAGCTTTAAAAGGTTTCTGCGGATAAGTTATTATTAAATGACAACTACAGGTCATAGTTTACGAGTAATTGCCAAGTCCGAATTCAATAAAACAAGTTGCGAAACAATACCTTATCTATTAGTTGCTACAGAATGATGTTGAAACCGCCAATATATCTGTTTAGCCCGATTTAGCATCTGCCTACATGCCCACCGTCCTACGAGCGAGATTTGCAAATAAGTAATATTGTATAGGTATTAGTGTATCATCCCACTCAGCTTTGATTTAATTCTGAAAGGTTATAAGCTACGGTGTATAAAGGACTTTGTAACAACGCTCTTTATTGGAAACAAGAAATGTCAATTCAAATTAATAATATAATTAAATAACAAATTAATAATTAATCTCAAGGAAGCTATGTATGTAGTAATTGATTGATGACTGTTTGTACCTATACCTACCTATCTATCTACCTACAGGTAACTCTGCTGTGCTACCGATGATGACTGAACCGTACCTAAAGTTATATTATACCTTCTATCGAATGACGTAATTTTAAGTACCTACCTCTCAAGAGTGACAGCGAGTTTGAGTTCGTATCAGAAATGTCATTTCAGTACAAAACGACCTGTCAAATCCATACTTAATACTGATCACAATCTTGAGATCGCATTATAAATACGAGCCTGAGTTTGAGTTACCAACAAACTAAAGCGCTGACTTACGAGATGTATGACAGTTGTCACACAAAAATCTTTTTTTTTAACAAATAGAACAGTCTGTGTCTATAAAGTGCCCTGACCGCTTAACATCAGGCGGGATGTTTGTATGTTTGTATCTTTCGTGTAAGTTATTATAAAAAATAAAAATACTGCCGCAACAGACTCCCAAAGAATATTTTTTGCAAATTATACCATTTAACTTTGATGACAACAAGAATGTAAATCTGTCGACCGAGATTAAGCTTAAGAAACCCGAGTCAAAATGAATGTTCGGATTAATTTGTCTCGACGCGATGATTCATTAGGACGCCATTTTTATCCACTCGCGCTTATTTCATTCAACGAAACGCAAATATCAGGTTTTTGTATGTTGCGGTAAGGTGTTTTTCCACCGGCCAAGCGAAGATCGAAAGGGAAATTTTCCTCTTTTGCTCAACAAGTGGGTTACACTCAGATGGCACTTAGGTTTCCCTAAATTGTTCGTTTACAAGGATTTTCCAATTTTCTATGTCACCAACATTTATTTTTGTCATCAATTAACCGCTTCAGTTGAAAATTCAGATAAAAAGGATACTTATTTGTTAAATGTGTTTGCAACGGAAGAACATAAATTGGATTAGCCTGATGTCACGTAAAATAGTAAACAGTTTAATGAAAAAATAAGAATTCTCTAATTGAAGATGATAAAATAAAGGTTTAAAGTTAGATAAAAGAGTATTTGTTTTGGCGTGGTAAAGCACCTTCAGTTTTGTTTGCGTATTAACGCAATCACACTTACGAAACGATCGGAGAGCGAATCTTGCGGGATACGGAGTTTATCTAACAAATACCTCGCATGTTCTACTTATCGTGTTTGGAGGTAAATCACGCCTCCGTATTATTAAAACAAATTAGGAACTCCTTAGATATGATTGGGTTCGGAAACAACTGAGTTAGGTGAGTCTGGAAGTTTAGGGACCCTTGTAAAGTTTGAATAGGTTTCACCGCAGAGAGGTCTGCCGCTGACTGGTCCACTCGTCCACTGCATTTACAACGGCTAGGTAAATAGGATTGTTGCCTTCGATCCCTCGATACTGGATGGCACATATATAACGACCGACAGACGTTCCAGAAAACGATGGATTTTTATTCAACTTCCCTTCAAGTGAACTTCGTAAATTGGTCTAAAATAAATAAATTTGGCAGGTAAGAATTTGTGATGATTCTTGCATTTATTTTTATATTGATCTCTGTTTCTTGGTACTAAGTATTATTGTTCAGTTTAAGAATCATGATTGTTCCCTCCCACCCCGAATAACTTTAAACAAGATAGGACCGAAGAAACTGGAAACAAAACTAATTACCTTGTTTTTGTCAGCGCTAAATAAAATTAGCTAACAATTTTATAAATTGTAAGCAGATTATGGACCCTCTTTTGTGGTCAATCTTCTTTTGTTTGTTCAACACGAAGTAGACGTGCACTCCGAGCACTGGAGTTTGTTCTATCATATTTTCTTATATCAAAAATTCTAAAGATTTTGAGAACATATTATTATAGGTTTTTATTTTTGCATCTCTTAGTATAATAATATATTTTGAATGTTTCAAAACAACAATCGTTCAGCATAACAATCGTTTTCTGTTATTTGTACACCTGACCACGGCTCCGGAAAAGGGTCTGGTCTGACACATCGGGTTTTCAAAATTAATGAAAAACAGGCTTAAATCCGTTTAAATAAAATGTTATTAAATTGATTTGATTTTTAGCAAGTTATATTAACAGTAATATAGCTTGTTTTTGCAAGTACTGTTTTATGTTTACGACATAACTTTTCTTCTTTCAAGTCTCTTTTTCCCAAACTGTGACTTTTTATTTACCGTGCACATTTTTACACGACTTTCCTTCAAAGAGCAAATACGTTCGGTGCCTCACAATGTTTGCGCAAGACAACAGAACTGAGGTATTGTTTTTATTTTATTTGGGTTCACAAAGAGTTTGAGCCCGAGCCACGCAAATTCCCGAGTCAAAGCCTTCTTGCCTCAACAATTGATTTTAAATTCTATTGCTGGCTTCGATAAAGCTGATCTTTGAAACGATACATCAAAAGAATGTTTCTGTTTGATATTTGGTATTCTTGGATATGCAGCCGGAACCCGAGGAGCCTTTGTTTCCGTCACATTAGAGTAAGAGACCTCATAAACCCGGCAAGGTCGATGATAAAAGGTAGGAATTATGAGAAAAACAACGTAAGCTGATGACTTTATTAAAGAACCACGCATATGTATACCTATAAACATAAAGTTGCTTCTTTATTTTACTTAATATAGGTAGAGCAAAACAAAATACCTATACCTACTCATACGATAAACAAAGAAGAGATACATACATACATAAAATCACGCCTTTATCCCTAATGGGGTAGGGTAGAGCGTAAACGACCTAAACAAAGATCGTTCCGCCACGTCTGACAAGGTTTGAGGGTTATTCCAGATAGAATTGTAGTTATATTCCTATAGTGACAGGTTGTCAGCCCATCACCTAAATTACAATACTGAAACCCTCGATTCCCTTAGCTGATTTTTACAGCATGTCCGGGAGGAGATGCAGCTGGCACATTCTATCTTTTTCTATCACTCCCAGTCCAGCATGGAAGATATGCGATGAATAAATAGCCACCTTAATTAGCATTTACCTATTATGTTCTAAACTACAGAAACGAACATTTTTAACAATATCAATATTTTTAACAATATTAATCTACGTAAGTAAGTTATAACTTAGGTTTGTTTCGTATCCAAGTTTACTGTGTAATTACCCGTGATCATGGTGTTTGCAAAATACTTATTGAAAGCTCAAATAATCTTCTATCGTATCGTGTGATGTTAATGCAAAATGATGCAACCGAAAGACATTAGTTGCGATTGCCACTGAAATGAATAATGTTCGTCCAACAAGTTATCTCCCAAATAATAAAATAGATGCGCCACAAGTTGTCACCATTGTTCCGAATCTCGAAGCTCACGGAAGTGCATTAAGGAATGACGTATCTATCTTACAAACACATCGATATGGCAGTGTAAGGGCCTGCCAGTATTGTCAATGGGAAACTACAGATAAAAATCTAACCTTTGTTTATTTACTTAGGTTAGGTGAAATACTTATATATACCCATTATATAAATCTTATTATGAGTACCTATACTTAAATTCTGCTTAAATTAAGTATTTTATAGAAACCAAAACATGCATCAGTAAGATTCGAACTCTCTAAGTAATCAAAATATAGATAACCTATACTTATCCCGAAAGTTGAGATTCAAAAGTTTTTTGTTGCTAATTATAATAAGACGGAAATTACAGAAAAAGCACGCTACAGCAATATACAAATCTATCTGAAGCAACCTTCAAAACTTGTTAGACGTAGCGAACGCGAAACGATCTTTGTTTGGGTCGTTGACGCTCTGTCTACCTCATTTAGGGATAGAGGCGTGATTGTATGTATGTTATAGAAAAACACATGCGTCTGCGCACAATAAATATAAATTTTATAAACTGACAAATCACAGCACATTCACTTGTCTAAACCACAAACTATCCAATAAAATGTATGATGGTGGGACAAGAAAAAGACACTCACTCATATAAACGCATACTAAGACAATAGCGCGGTGACATGACCGCAGCGCTGACAATTTGTCAACTTTGTCCATTATTTGTCACATTTTGTCAGATAAGTGATGCGCGTCGGATTCCGGCGCCCACCGCAGTAGCTGTTGTAGAACTGATAAATCTTATTGTTATTGATTTGAGTATTCTTTCAGCGTCTTCCATTGTATTAGAATTAAGAAGGTATATTTTTTATTTTGAGTTGCTTGATCGTACACTAATATTTTTCGTTATTGATTTTTGTATGTATCACTAGTTAGGTACTACGTTTTACGGGATAGGTAAAACGCCAAATGCCACATTTTACGTTTCGTCTGAGAATTTTGTGGAGTTTTCAGGTAGGACTGTGTATTGCTTTCCTGATGCTTGATTGACATCATCTAATTAAGTTAGTATCCAGCAGGTTGCAGGAGCAGCGGCTGTACAACCACCGCTGGTCTGAAACGTGCAAAGTACGCTGATCTTTAATCTGCAGTAGGTACGATCTCATTCCAGTGGCTTTTGAGACCGCAGCAAGTACTACGTGGGGCTCCGATGCGAAGAGCTAGTTTGCTGGGTGGGCCAGCGCTTGAGAGACGGGCTCAAATCAGATCCTCGCACGGGCTTTTTCTCGCTGAGAGGATCTACCTATGCTCGGATAAAGTGGAGTTCTATATTTTTTACCGTTTTTATTCATGGAAGTAATAAATAAAGACAACATAAAACCCTACATGGGCTTTGAATGTGGCAATCACCCACGCACGAACCAAACTGTATCATTACAAATCTTATACAACAACGTTGCATAAAAACACATTGAAACCAATAGCTTTGACCATGTTTTATTCATGGCGAATATATGCGTGCTTCATTGTATTCAAATGTGGTTAACTTTCGCCAATTATAATGTTGCAGTTAGTGCTTTCGCGGGCAAAGACTGGGTTCTGCCTTCTGCCTAGCCAGTGGGTGTGCTTTCGAAATTTCATTAGAATGACATAAGTTACTGCCTGGAATAGTCGCTGATGAATGCATAGTTCTTCTTCTTCTTGTGTCGGGTCGGGCGGTCTGCTGGGTTAAAAGACTCGATGAACCCTGGTGATGAAAAGATTCAACCGCCTAATAGAAATGTGTTGTGTAACGATCTCTACCAAAGACCAGGGCTGAGCTTGGTTGGTCTCCAAAGAACCAAATCCTCTTATTTTGCCACGCAATCGGCCTCGTCGTATAGTTCTTACCAAAGGAGGGAGAAGAAAAGGGGGGAAGGTTAATCAAACCTCTCGACCCAAAGCTCCCACTACTGGAGCCAATTTGAAGAGTGATCTCGAGTAGCAATCAAACAGAGGTTCTTTAACGGTGCGTCTTCCGCGGGTAATAACTGTACTAGATTGCAGCGGGCGCCTAAGAAGAGCAATTCGATAGACATTCCCGCCCCAACCTCATTACATTTAATTGTGTACAATAAAACACCTGAACCGGTCCGGACCAGTTCGGTAATGTCAAAAAGCTAGCTGTCACTGTGTGCCGACGACGGTTTTTATGGATCGCGATGTCACCGTATGTATGGTGCAGACTGTTTGAAAATTGCATCGAAATGAACATTAAACTAATGGTATTATTTTAACGGGTTCTTAATGCAAAGCAGTTTTTAGAATCGGAACATTCCCATCGTTTTTTTTTTATTTATGGTAATCAGGCTATTAAATTTTGCGTGCTATGATAACACTGTTAAAGCAAACACGCACAAGACTAACTAAAATAGTACTAACCTTATTTTCTGTATGCATAATAAAAATAATATTAAGTTAGGTACATACATGACATTCTGTTACATATTCTAAAAGACTTTTCACGTGTATAGAATAAACAAAAGATATTGTAAAAGATTTTTGAATGTATATGTTTTATGAAAAATGCGAGCTCAAACAGAGCGTATACCTGGAAAACGTTAGCTTTCAAAAGATGTGAAGAATTTTATAAGACTTTATTTGGTAAAACAGAGCTTTTCCATACGCCTACGACGCATCGTCTATCGCATATAAAATCTAAATTAAAGCAAAGAAATATTAAAAGTAAGAGATAGCATCATCACATGTTCGTTATATTCTTTTTAGTAACTAAAACGAAATATAATAATGTTCATAATGCGGTTTCACCCGCGTTAAATAAGTTTTCCCATGGAAATGAAGTTTTTCCGCTATGAAAATTAGACTATTTGTAGGTATCCTACTCCAGGATCTCATCTATGTGTGCCAAATTTCATCACAAACCGTCCAGTGGTTGAAGCGTGATTGCGTAATAACAAAAATTCAAATATCCAAACTTCCGCAAGTACCCAAGTATAGGTGCTATTGATTCGTAGTCCAAACATCCAAACTTTCGCATTTATAAATATTAGTAGGATTCCATGTCCCATGTTCTACTCAAAATTTGGAAAACACTGTGACAGAAGCTTTTTGTGGCGTTTTCTTAATAAGTGATGGTATAAGTAATAATAATAACTTATATTTCCAAAAACTGAAAAAAGAAATTAATTTACTTGGTTGTGTTTTTACTCAGCTGACTGTATCTGTTGATGAATTAAGTATTTAGGGTACAGTACTTTATGGGAATGCTGAATGAAGCGAACGGGTTACAAGACTGAGAAAAAGACGACGAATCTCTGCGCACGAGTAGGTACAGTCAACAAAACAGTTTATAATAAACAGTAAATAATAAGAAATTACAGTTCATCGAATCAAAAAAAGAGTTTAAGGGGAAAACAAAATATTTTCTTGTAATGCAAATATTATATCGTGCCAAGTAGCTCGATATCGAGAGGTTAACTTTGTTGGTGATAATGATAAGATAAAAATAAGTTATTAATTAAGTATGCTCTTATTCATAAGGTTATTAAAATGCAGAAAAACTTATTACAACGCTTTTCTACAAATCATTTGTGCTTTCTAAAGTGTATGTGGATAAGGCTCACACTACTTTATTTTTGGAATTTGACAGTCAGAGTATATTTTGTTTTTTCAAGCAGTTTAACACAATTTTTGTTACCTGAAGTTTTATTTTGCTGTCTGTAGACTCGTCCCGATATTTTTTTCAAATTGCATTGAATTCAATGCGAACGTGATTTTTATAAAACGAGACGAGACAAGTGCTCATGAATTATTGTCTTCCAAAAAAGAAAAATAATACGACTTGACTTCTGAATGGCCAGTACCAAAAATTCGAATTTCGAATTTCCCGTTCCATGTTTTTGGCGAGTTACCTACCTACCTGGCGGGCTGGACAGCGGAAATACATTAAACATTTCCCATTGGTAAGTAAGTGAATGAAAATAATACGAGTTATGTAAGTACCTACTTGCGTCGAACTGTATTCAGTTAAAAAATTTCGTCAAGTGTAAGTCGGGTTGCCGTATTTAGACACGCGGTAGCGTGTCCAGCCAAGTTCAAGCAGAGCGCACAGAATATTTATAACAGAAATAATAATAATTTTTCAAGTTAAAGATGATAAAAGTATTTTGCTTATTATAACATATTTTGAGTGAATATATCAGACAAAGTACTTCAGTTTTTATGTGTGTCAATTTAAATGCATGCATTTCATATTTTTTTACTATTAAAGTACAGCATGGCAGAACCCAAAGAAGTAACAGGTAATTTGTGATACAATCAATATACTTAGGTACACACTGCAACTACAAATGAATACCTACCTAATAAGTAAAAAAAACTGCACCATGGATGACTTTAATAAAATAATCCGTTGCAGTTACTTATTTATTTTTCATAAGAAAACGATTACGAGCAATTACTTTGCAATTCATTATAATTGCATCGATAAATGCTGCAATTGCAATACCTCTGTACGACAAAACAAATAATACACCGAATGGAAAGTATTCAATACTTTACTTTTTTACGTTTTGGTTTCGATCACTTAATGAATTTTAATCGAAAACCGACTCGACTTAAAATGCGCCATCATTATCCTTGAGGAAATTAAGAAAGACGTGAATATTTTTGATTAATTTATACCTACGAGTTCTTTTTTCTCGCAAATAGTTTAATTTATTTCAAAACTTGCACTCTGAGAGAGCGAAATGCTAATGTAGCATATTTATGAAAAAATATGTTAATTTCTTATGCACTATAATCATTTGTAGTTAGTACCTGACTTTGTACTATTGATTGGGGGCACGGAAGTGCCCGCGACAAGTCAGGAGTGAAATGACAATGGCCTGGAACCACTTCAGCGCACTGCAGCATGTTTTCTTTATCGTGAAACTGTATCTATCTACTTATATGTTTAAAATATATTGTGTAGGTAGCGAAGTATGATACTGCAGAACCCTAACGTTGGAATGAATGAATGGCCAAAACCGAAACAAAAAGCATGTCGAAACCTGTCTTTCAAAACGGATTATAAATTGACATAAGCAGTATTTTTTTTTTAATTGAATTTTTTCAGAACTTTGTCGCAATATACTCATTGAATTATGTATCACTTACTTGCAAGACCGAAACAAAACATATGGCTATTATAGTATGTGGGACTTTTAGTATTTTTACTTGGAGATATGTATGTAATTAATTAAGTATGTATGTTTTTGTTTGCAAAACGGGACGACGGATGCCTTATAAAGTGTCGAACGACATTGAGAGCAATGGGGTTAAAAACTGAGAACAAAATGGCGCCACTGTTGAGTGTTCCTTTTTCCTGTGATTGGTCAGTAATCTGTCAATATCAATATCAATGTCAGTTTTGTGTCTTCTCATTGGTCTCTTTTGGAACACTCAACAGTGGCGCCATCTGCAATTAGCTTTGCATTTTTATCCCCATTTGGTAAGAACACGATTTAACTATCGAACACGACCATCCCTTTCTGTCATCCTTGTTGTCATCCCTTTCTGTTCTCTTAAGATAGAAAATTACAGGTATGGACTTATAATTTCCGCTGAATTTCCCTTTATATCACCAAAATTGTGGTGCCTTCCATGATTTTGCAACTAGTACAGCGCAAAAGTTAAAGACGGTCAAACATCTGGGGTCATAAATACACGAAAACCTACTAGTAAAGAGAAACACCGCTTAAAGGAATGGATGTTAAAGAACTCGATACATGGAGTTGCTCAGCTCAACCACTAAGTTATTTAGTAATTTATCCCGGAATTAAGCGCTCTGGTGTGCTATAATTCTCAAACTTACAACAAATCACTAAAATATGCCCAGAGATTAATCTATCCGATTCAACTAATACCCAATAAAAAGCGTGTAGAGTTGTATGCGAGCATTCCAAAGGCTTAAATGCACTTCTATATTTATTAGGATAATCCTCTTATGGTTTACAGACACACGGGCCCATCCGAACTTTATGGTTGAAGACACTCACATTATATGGGGTGTTATTTTCCCCTTTACAATGTCAGAAAAACTGAAAAAGTTGTTTTTTTTTAAATCGTTAAGTACATGTAGCGATTTTAAAATCAAAGTCAGGTAAAGGTTACTTACCGGTAATATAGCGAAAAGCATTGTAGAATGTAGAACTTGGTAGGGTCAAGATAATAGATAACACTGAAATTTAATGCTCAAGATAAGGAGATTTTTACTATGGCTTGTGAGCTGTTTACCTACTAAAATTGTCTCTACTATAGTGAAGTTTTTTTTTGAGGTTATACTATTATACGTTATGTAAATGATGATAGATATCTGTAATTGGGTACTTGACTGGGTAGCTTAAAAAATTCAAAACGTTTATACTTAAAACTGATGGCTAAAAATATTGTGGATTTCATTCATCATTTAAAAAAAAAATGCACATTTCGATTTTAACAATCGAATAAAAAGTATATAAGTTATTGATTTGATTAGTCAATATTTACTAAAATGTGACGTCATAATTTACTATTTTCATACAAAAAAGCGTTTTTGACATTTCATAAAAAGTTGCTGATTTGACTAGTTGGAAAGTAGCCAATTGTTTTCTGTTTATTTTATTTATGATTTTTTTTTCATTGTTAGTTTTTTATTTGGCAGGTTTATAAAAATGTTGTCTAATGATGCCGATTCAGACCACCCTGTGATAAATAGGATAGCATTAACGATATTTTTAACGAGTCTGCTCCAGATTTGATGGAAAGGATAAAATATATCGGTATCCATAAAAAAAAATATTATTATGTACTCCAGCAGGTAGGCTGCTAAAACATAAACTGTTAAGATAAAAATATCATGGATTTAGCTAAAGCAATGCACAATACACATCTCTATAAAAAACATGTTCTTTTTTCTTACTATCTTTCTTTATCAAGTAAAGTTATAAGTATAAAGTAAGTTATAAAGGATTTTACTAATAAATCAAACAAAGTTATATTAATTACTATTATTATGCTTACGTAAGTAAGTACGTTTATTAATTTTCCTTCCACTTAATTTTAGAATACCTTCGTCAGTTCATTTCATAGCTATTCTCATTTAAAATCTACTGTAGACCTTTTATTTAAATAGAAGACGAAGGGTTTAAATCACCACCAGATCCCTGTCCCATAAATCCATCAGGCAAAGAATACACCATAAAAACTCATAATAATATTTATTTTTTACAGCCAACAAAGGGTGTTCCACAATCATCTTCACAATTACAGTACGACAGGGGTTCAAATGAACGTGGGTGGGAACGCTGCTGTACAGGAAGAACTGACAATGAGGAAAATTCCTACTTTTAGATTTCTTGTTCATTAAATTGTATGTTGAAAATAAAAAAATCGTGTGAAAGAATTATTTTAATACGGCAATTAGTTACCGAGATATAGAATTTTTAAAATAGCGCGTGGCCCCGCGGTGTGGTCGATCGAGCCTTTTGTTCCGGGCTGGCGGCTAATGACGTTACGCGCGTACGCTGTTTCTTAGGCCCGTATTTATAATCAGCTCTCAAGAGTGACAGCGAATTTGAGTTCAAATCAGAAATGTCATTTCTGTACAAAACAACCTGTCAAATCCATACTTAATACTGCTCTCAATCTTGAGATCGCTTTATAAATACGAGCCTTAGAAATCGTAGGCCTACTTCGGTAGCGGGCCGCGATATTTAGACGAATTTCAAATGGCTGACATATTTAACTAAAAAAACTAGTGTATTATAATAAAATTATACCCACAAGTTCTACTGTTGACTTTCAAACTAATTTGCGTACCTTTACACATTCCTTATTCTCAAGAAGGTGGCGTTAGTTCCTTTTTCGTCACGTTCATTTAAACATTTGTCGCCCTCTACGTTGGTATATCCAATTACTGAGATATTATCAGTTAAAATTGTACTATTATAAACAGAGCTATTGTTTGTTCGGGGAGATATGGCCACAATAGGGCCAGTCAAAGGTGATGAGATAAAGCTGTATCATATCTTCAACATACAGACACTTTTATTAATACTCTTAAGTTGATATAAACGGTTGTTATGGACTTGGTAAAAGCGAATACGATAGTTATGTAAAATCCAACTTAAATAAGTACAAATTAAAAAAAATGCAATGGAAAGCGCCAAGTGAAATATTTATCTAGTACGTGTTGGTATTACATTTGGTGCAAAATATACAAATATAAAGTTTAGTTGAATTGTTGTTGTATAAGTATCATTATCTAATTTGTAGAAGTTTTATCCATTTATCTTGATTTTATGTTGTACAATTTATTTTTAAAAGATATTGTTAAAAGATTTTTGAATAGAAATTATATATTCTCTTCGTAAAAAGTAGCAACTGTTTGATTATATGTATACGTAGGTTTATAGTATGCATAATTAGAGATTAGGTTCTCACAGATAATAAAAATAACTAGTCTATCTGAATGGACCCTAACTTACAGTACAGCACCAATATTTATTATCGATTTATTTAGACTTAGGCCCGTATTTATAATCAGCTCTCAAGAGTGACAGCGAGTTTGAGTTCGTATTGGAAATGTCATTTCAGTACAAAACGACCTGTTAAATCCATATTTAAGATTGCTCTCAATCTTGAGAGATCTTTATAAATACGAGCCTTAATCATAAATCACAAGATCAGAAATCGCAGTGTATCATCAAAATAAAATAAATAGCAGACAACAGAATAAAAAAATATACGTCAAAGTCAAAAGTCATCTGCTGGCGGACTGTAATAGCATATTGTGTCGAAAAGGCGGATGTATCTCCATTGGCCTCAATTCACGCCGTCCAGTTACTAATTCTAATTCTTAGTAGCGCTGTCACTTTCTTAACTTTGACATAGAACAGGATAGCAAACAAATACGTGAGTTTGACATTTCTTATCTGACATAAGACTGCTTAAATTAATTAAAATTAGTGAGCACGCTTGTACTGAAGTCTATCCAACCTAAAGCATAGTTAAAACCTACTACAGTCCTATTATATTTAATTCATGTATCTATTAATAAATCTCCTAACATGGCCAATGATATCGTCTAGTACCCTATTACGTTGTGAATGTTAGTAACCCATATTCTTTTAAGTGGAAAGACAAATACAAATGAATCCTTGATACTATAACGTCTTAAAAAGTTTTATCAATTATGTTATATTAGTAAAATAATATCACAATAAAAATTTCCTGTTACAACAATTCCTGTTACAACACTGCGTTATCAAGATACTTGCTATATGAAATATCACTGGGTGTCCAATACTAATGAGAGATTATTACATATTTTTTTATAGTAACATTACTCAGCAAGATCACAGTTCGTCTTTTCATTCAAAATAAATGTTATAAAATTAATTGGATGTCTTTAATTCAAAATAACTATATATATTGGTTTGTACATACTATACAATAGCTGTTTAAATCAAGCAAAACATACAAACTAAACTATAGCAGTTTTAATAGTCGGGTCATGTCAGTTATAGAACAAACATATTTGTTTTTGCTTTAAAATGGCCACCCCTCCTTCCGTGGCGAGGAGTTATTTTGTTTTGTGGACCCTCCTCTGATTTGCAAATACTAAGAAAGGTTATTTTATCATATTTGTCCTCTCTTATAAAATGAAATGTGAATAAGTTTAAAAAGTATTTTCCTACGGCAAATCACATTTGTCGGGGTCGGCTTTTCCTGACTGGGCCCCCGTCCAGCAACCTTCTTTTCACCTGGCTTCTATCATTTACATTTACATTCTAAGAGCCTGTGTAATTTCCAAACAACACATTGCAAAACCAAAGCTACAAGTGGGCTTTTATAAACAAATACATAAATACGTGACAATAGAGATAAATAGCAAGCTGTCCCTTAGCTTGATAGTTTTATGTTTGTTCTCAAAAATGCTAAGGCTCTGTTCAAACCATGATTCTATTGATAAGCCAAAGGTGGTGAAAAGGTAATCTTTTTATAGAATTTACATTTATAATCTACTGAATTTAAATGGAACCTCAAGCTTTAAGGTCTTCCTTTAGTCTGTCTGTCAACCTTCCTACACTATGGAGTAAGTATCTTATCTCTCAAGATAATAATGCATTCTACATTATATGATAGTCTTTTCATCTTAAAGACTCAGCTTGTTCTTAAGCTGTAGCAAAATTCTTATGCTTTTTAAACTCCATTAATTAAAATTGAATCATTACATATTAAATTCTGTTAATTAGGTAAGTTAAATTTACTTTACAACTTCTATCATATTTTGTATTAAAATTGTGTTTCTTAGAGAATTAATATATTCAAACCAATAACAATAGATAAAATCTAGATTTTAGTCTTAAATCAAGATAAACAAATAGTGAATCAGCAACATGTTTTCATAAATAATGCTTTCTCTTTTCATTTATTTTATTCTGACTGAATCTTGCAGCATAAAGTTACCTGAATTTTGGTATTATTTTATGAGTTAAATTGTTTAATTAAGTACTTCCAAACAAATTGATAAACTGGATTTTGCAAAATCTTAGGGTTCTCACTCAGATTATCTCTCTGAATTATATTCTTTATGAATCTTGTTCACAAAATAGTACTCTTATCTTTATAGTAAAGAAGTAACTATTGGAATGACTTCACTCCTTGTTAAACAAGATTATCAAAGAACCAATATTTGGTGATCTGTCTAAGAATTTCCAAAATATTTCATCTTATAAAATTAATTATTTTATCAATCAAATAGTTCTAAAATTTGAAGTTAGATCCTAAGATCCTAAACCTATTACAAAACCTATTAGAAAATCACTTACGATTGATACTAACAACCTCCCTAACAAAATATTCGATCTAATTATTTCCTATTTCCTTCTATCTTGTCTAATTCCTAACAGCTACTGTGATGATTCAAACTAGGGACAGATCCCACATTTAGATTCTAAGTGTGTGGTGTGTATGTGTAGTGTTCAACTGCATCTTAGCCAAAATGCTGTGAACCCTAAGTCTAGTCGATATGTGCGAGATGAGAGGTCTCGACTTATGTACCTATTTCCTATACCTCGCCCTACGAGATCCCGCGCCAAAGGTTATACATGGCACCTGGATGGCCTCAGGACCTCACGTGTGTAATGTGGAAGACTGAATCAAGAATACAATGACAATTGTACATGGGCAGTACCAACGGGGCTGGTTGACACAAATCCTCATGGCAGATTGACATGATACTCCTGAACAGAGAGCTCTAAAGTCACTGACGCGACCAGATGTCCAGCTCCAATGACATCTTCAATAGCTGTTTGGATAAGATGTATAGTCGAGTCAAGAAGTGGTTACGAGAAACGATTTATACATCCAATCCCATGGATTCATACGTTTGCTAAAACAAAAGACTCTATTTTCCCCATTTCCATGTGACCTTAATGGCTGACGAACAAACAAAGCATTCACCAAGACATAGTCTCGAAAAACACTCCGCATGCACCCCTTCCAATATGATCAAATTAAGAAATTTTCACAAAAATACAACAAATGACTCTAAGAATTACACAAGTAACCACCATGAAAGCAAATCCATAATTACCAGCAAATCGTATGAACCGTGTCAAAGCCAAAAGCTTTCCTCCTCGAATTCCATCTTGTATCGACTTATATATCGTTCAGTCATGTGATCACATTTCCAGTCACATGTCTCGAAAAATTGATCACGTGGTATCTTTTCCTCGAATATTTCGCAGTTCTAAATTCAAATATTGCCTCCGTTGTCCAGTGGTCCGAGCCACTGGCCCCGATTCAGAGATCCCGGGTTCGATAATCTTATTCAATTATTTTCTTTAAAGTTTTGATGTAATCTATCTTACTTTTTCTATTGATTTATATTACTATGTAATGCAGGTTTTCTTTTTAGAGCAAGTAATGACTCAATAGATAAAGATTTCGTGCCTCGGAGAGCACGCTAAGTCGCCGCCTCCTACTGTGACCGCTACACCGTCCATGTCAAATAACCTCAGCTACGCCATAAGACATACATACATACATACACAAATCACGCCTCCATTCCAAAAGGGGTAGGCAGAGCGCAAAACGACCCAAAGTCCTTCCTCCACGTCTGACAAGTTCCAGGGCCATTATAGGTGTTTATGGTAGTATATCGCCATAGCCACAGGCCACCAGCCCATCACCCAATCCGCAACACACCGAAACCCCTGAATCCCCCAGCAGATTCTCACAGCACGCCCAGGAGGAAACGCAGCTGGCACATTCTATGTTTCTCTATTGAAAAATAAGTTATTATAAATTACTGGCTGATTATACTAGACAACTACAAAAGCCATTAGGTTCAACAAAAGAAAAATAAAGAAGACCATTTGAATCACGTGATATCAATTTCCTCGAATTCTTTATCATTCCATATTCAAATAAATTACTGCCTTTACTGGCTGGTTTTGTTTCTTCAAATTATAAGTAAAATATGATCACGTGGTCTGTAAAATATGATCACGTGGTCTGTATTCTTAAGCATCGTACTTCGAAATTTAAAATTTGTTCTTTTCGCGCGTTTTCACATTTTCTAAAGGAGAATGCTATTTTTAGGCCAATAAAGGATACCGCCCAATTTCGAACTTTTATAATTTATTTGTTAAACTAAGAATCTGGAATTAATAGCTTCAATTAGTAAATGAAAAACATACTTTCAATTAAATTAATATCTTTATTTATTTTGTAAAATAACATTACATGTATGAAATACTTATATCTATAAGGTGTTTCAGTACATTCACCCCTCTTCAAATTCAAAATGGTAAGAAGAATGGCGAATTTGAACCAATTCCTAATATAAATATGTAAAAGATTTTGCTCCTCTCTCCAAAAATGCATTTGTTATGTGTGTGTTCTATGTCCCAAATGAATAACAACCATAATGCTAAATATGAAATTCAAAATTTTTGATTACCCCAAGTTTATGAATAAAATCTATTCAACGAGGTTGAATCCCTAATCTGCGCAACGATTGGTTCGTGACGTCAATCGGATCAGAAGGTTCCAAAATATAAAAGCATTCTACCAAATCTCGCATTTTCTGATTTGAAATAGGATTCATCTATATTTTCCTGCACAAACTAACAATACCCCATAATGTCGAATCTTTTTCCATGCATAAATCGAAATAATCTATTTTAATCTCATATCTGTCATTATTTCGCTAACCATAATGGTTACTGTTAACCCATAAATACATTGCGACACAAACTTTTGAAATGAAACTAAAAAATTAGTTTCTACTAGTATCTCATAATCATTGTGTCGTTTATTATGTTAAAGTTGACTGGCAAAGAAAGTGGCATCTTCCCTTTTTTTTTATTACTTTGGGTCGCAGTGAAATATGGATTGTGTAGAGAAAGATCATTGGCTATTTGTTTAGTCTTAAACTCATATGAACCACTGTTAAACACAGTACTTGACTTCTGTCTTAACCTAGCTCCAACAGTTCATATAAACTTATTTCCGTGTGTGATGTTATTTAGAGAGACTTGCAATATCTTGCGGTCAAAATTAGTAAATTATGATATCTGCTTGAGCAATCCAAATTTTCACCATCAACATTCATTCATTTTCCTTTTATTGCGCCTCTTTCTCTGATTCATATACTCAATAAAACATCACAACTACCCTTAATTTTGACCTTTTATAATCTTAGAACTTTAATTTAGCTATTTTCCTATACTGAAAACACCTCTTCTGGAAAATTGAAACAAAAAAAAAACTTTGTCCTTATCATAAAATAGGTATTTTTATTATTCCTTTTAAAATTATCACATTATAGTTTGCATTACAAATTATTGTTTGTATCTTTTCAGGCTAATCTACAAAAAATGAATACCTTCAGGAATTCTCAGGACCTCACTCTTTCTTTGAATGCATGATAACATCTTATAACCTATCTACTAAAACATAAAATAAAACCTTGTGGTGCAACTGTCTCCAGTCTTTTATCATTAAATTATTTATAATTCTAATTAAGTTTTCTCAATGTCTCTGGTACATATCTGAATTTCAAATTAAAATTCTTTACTTCCAGATTTAATATAGGTAACTTATTAGCCCAATTGTATATACAATTAGTACTTATGTAATAGAATTATAAAAAAAATCTATGCTAGATTCAAGTTATTTTCTCTGACTTCTCCGGAATGCAATTCTCTAGTAATCTTAAAGTTTACTGAATTCATCAAGTCACAAATATATGCGACACCCCCCCGTTCTAACAACTCTGCAGTCACCCCTCTGTCTCAACAACCCTGCAGACACCCCTCTGTCTTAACAACCCTGCAGACACCCCTCTGTCTTAACAACCCTGCAGACACCCCTCTGTCTTAACAACCCTGCACACACCCCTCCGTCCTAACAACCCTGCAGACACCCCTCTGACTTAACAAAACTGCAGACACCCCTCCGTCCTAACAACCCTGCAGACACCCCTCTGTCTTAACAACCCTGCAGACACCCCTCCGTCCTAACAACTCTGCAGACACCCCTCTGTTTTAATAACCCTGCAGCTATAGCGAGATTCCTAATACATACATACATACATAAAACCACGCTCTCATCCCCAACGGAGTAGATAGAGCAAACAATCCACACAAAGGCCGCTCCACCACGTCTGACAAGTCTTGACGGCTACCACAGATGCTTATGCACGTTGCTACAGTGTCGGCCGTCAGCTCATTGCTCAAACCGCAACACACCGAAACCCTCGAATCCCTTGCTAGTTTAGCTTAGCTTAGATTTCTTTTGGTTACTCTCTGGGTTTGATTCCTGAAACAATTAAATTTTATTTTACTTACAAAAAATTTATAATGAAAACTAAAACAAATCTCATTTTCTTAACACTGATCAGATGTTTACCTTATTTTACTTTAAAATTATGATTATGAAAATAATTTGAGATTAGATTCCTTACCTTACTGAACAAAAAATCAGAATTGATAGATAAGGTAATGTCCACCTTATCAGTTTACCGTTTTCTTATCACCAGATACCGTTACCTCAGGTCTAATTTTACCCTACTTTCTTTTACCTGTTACCTTTTTTTAAGAAGAATAAAATAAAAACAAGTGTTTCAGCCGCATTCTTTTAACAGTCAGTCTAACTATTTAAAAGTTTACAGTTGATAAACACAACCACTGAAGTTCAGTGTTACATTGAACCACTGAAGTTCAGTGTTACATTGAACCACTGAAGTTCAATGTTACCTTGAACCACTGAAGGTCACTGTACCTATACCTTTTTTTTTTATGACAACCTTTCCGTCGATTACCTTTCTGGAAAACAAAACAAGTAACAATTAGTTTTTTAGGAAAGCCGCCCTACTCCCCACTAACTAATTTTAATCTAGTCAATTTTGACATTTACAACTTTAAAAATTTATATCAAAATCTAGTGTTAATTAATAAAAATTGACTTATGGTATAAACTTAGTTAGGCTTTCCCCGTTGCCCAACGACCTACATTTTCTTTTCTCTCTTTATTTAATCTTAAAAATAATAATTTTATTTTATACAATTTCAAACTTAACTATGACAATTTTTTTATTCTACCATCTCTTTTGTAGTTAATAAGTTGACATTCTTTCCCTTGACGTCGTAGGTTCCTGTCATTTTCTATAAATCTGGGCTATCTCCTTCCTTTTGTTGTCTGAGGTTTTGTTGGACTACTAAACAAACAGCATTCGCAATTATTAGAACAATTCCTATTTGCTTATCCAGAATCTGAAAACATAGCTCTATTAATAATGAATTCTTACAGGGAAAATTGATTTGCATTTGAATTTTATTTGTACGAAATTTAAACACTATTTACACCTTTTAATAAAAATTAATAGGTTTCAAAACAACTACTAACAAATTGATTATTTATATTTATCTCTCCACTCTTCCGTTTCCACAGCAACAAATTGTGTGACTATTATGAAATAATCACACTTTCCCGTATGGTAAATTAATAGATACATGAAAAATGATAACAGATTACTGTTTAAACAGTTAGTAAAGGAATTTAATCAGAAAATTCATCATTCTATACTATTCTAGTCCTATCTTATCTTATTTTATTATATCCTGGTCACGGCACCAAATTGTACTGAAGTCTATCCAACCTAAAGCATAGTTAAAACCTACTACAGTCCTATTATATTTAATTCATGTATCTATTAATAAATCTCCTAACATGGCCAATGATATCGTCTAGTACCCTATTACGTTGTGAATGTTAGTAACCCATATTCTTTTAAGTGGAAAGACAAATACAAATGAATCCTTGATACTATAACGTCTTAAAAAGTTTTATCAATTATGTTATATTAGTAAAATAATATCACAATAAAAATTTCCTGTTACAACAATTCCTGTTACAACACTGCGTTATCAAGATACTTGCTATATGAAATATCACTGGGTGTCCAATACTAATGAGAGATTATTACATATTTTTTTTATAGTAACATTACTCAGCAAGATCACAGTTCGTCTTTTCATTCAAAATAAATGTTATAAAATTAATTGGATGTCTTTAATTCAAAATAACTATATATATTGGTTTGTACATACTATACAATAGCTGTTTAAATCAAGCAAAACATACAAACTAAACTATAGCAGTTTTAATAGTCGGGTCATGTCAGTTATAGAACAAACATATTTGTTTTTGCTTTAAAATGGCCACCCCTCCTTCCGTGGCGAGGAGTTATTTTGTTTTGTGGACCCTCCTCTGATTTGCAAATACTAAGAAAGGTTATTTTATCATATTTGTCCTCTCTTATAAAATGAAATGTGAATAAGTTTAAAAAGTATTTTCCTACGGCAAATCACATTTGTCGGGGTCGGCTTTTCCTGACTGGGCCCCCGTCCAGCAACCTTCTTTTCACCTGGCTTCTATCATTTACATTTACATTCTAAGAGCCTGTGTAATTTCCAAACAACACATTGCAAAACCAAAGCTACAAGTGGGCTTTTATAAACAAATACATAAATACGTGACAATAGAGATAAATAGCAAGCTGTCCCTTAGCTTGATAGTTTTATGTTTGTTCTCAAAAATGCTAAGGCTCTGTTCAAACCATGATTCTATTGATAAGCCAAAGGTGGTGAAAAGGTAATCTTTTTATAGAATTTACATTTATAATCTACTGAATTTAAATGGAACCTCAAGCTTTAAGGTCTTCCTTTAGTCTGTCTGTCAACCTTCCTACACTATGGAGTAAGTATCTTATCTCTCAAGATAATAATGCATTCTACATTATATGATAGTCTTTTCATCTTAAAGACTCAGCTTGTTCTTAAGCTGTAGCAAAATTCTTATGCTTTTTAAACTCCATTAATTAAAATTGAATCATTACATATTAAATTCTGTTAATTAGGTAAGTTAAATTTACTTTACAACTTCTATCATATTTTGTATTAAAATTGTGTTTCTTAGAGAATTAATATATTCAAACCAATAACAATAGATAAAATCTAGATTTTAGTCTTAAATCAAGATAAACAAATAGTGAATCAGCAACATGTTTTCATAAATAATGCTTTCTCTTTTCATTTATTTTATTCTGACTGAATCTTGCAGCATAAAGTTACCTGAATTTTGGTATTATTTTATGAGTTAAATTGTTTAATTAAGTACTTCCAAACAAATTGATAAACTGGATTTTGCAAAATCTTAGGGTTCTCACTCAGATTATCTCTCTGAATTATATTCTTTATGAATCTTGTTCACAAAATAGTACTCTTATCTTTATAGTAAAGAAGTAACTATTGGAATGACTTCACTCCTTGTTAAACAAGATTATCAAAGAACCAATATTTGGTGATCTGTCTAAGAATTTCCAAAATATTTCATCTTATAAAATTAATTATTTTATCAATCAAATAGTTCTAAAATTTGAAGTTAGATCCTAAGATCCTAAACCTATTACAAAACCTATTAGAAAATCACTTACGATTGATACTAACAACCTCCCTAACAAAATATTCGATCTAATTATTTCCTATTTCCTTCTATCTTGTCTAATTCCTAACAGCTACTGTGATGATTCAAACTAGGGACAGATCCCACATTTAGATTCTAAGTGTGTGGTGTGTATGTGTAGTGTTCAACTGCATCTTAGCCAAAATGCTGTGAACCCTAAGTCTAGTCGATATGTGCGAGATGAGAGGTCTCGACTTATGTACCTATTTCCTATACCTCGCCCTACGAGATCCCGCGCCAAAGGTTATACATGGCACCTGGATGGCCTCAGGACCTCACGTGTGTAATGTGGAAGACTGAATCAAGAATACAATGACAATTGTACATGGGCAGTACCAACGGGGCTGGTTGACACAAATCCTCATGGCAGATTGACATGATACTCCTGAACAGAGAGCTCTAAAGTCACTGACGCGACCAGATGTCCAGCTCCAATGACATCTTCAATAGCTGTTTGGATAAGATGTATAGTCGAGTCAAGAAGTGGTTACGAGAAACGATTTATACATCCAATCCCATGGATTCATACGTTTGCTAAAACAAAAGACTCTATTTTCCCCATTTCCATGTGACCTTAATGGCTGACGAACAAACAAAGCATTCACCAAGACATAGTCTCGAAAAACACTCCGCATGCACCCCTTCCAATATGATCAAATTAAGAAATTTTCACAAAAATACAACAAATGACTCTAAGAATTACACAAGTAACCACCATGAAAGCAAATCCATAATTACCAGCAAATCGTATGAACCGTGTCAAAGCCAAAAGCTTTCCTCCTCGAATTCCATCTTGTATCGACTTATATATCGTTCAGTCATGTGATCACATTTCCAGTCACATGTCTCGAAAAATTGATCACGTGGTATCTTTTCCTCGAATATTTCGCAGTTCTAAATTCAAATATTGCCTCCGTTGTCCAGTGGTCCGAGCCACTGGCCCCGATTCAGAGATCCCGGGTTCGATAATCTTATTCAATTATTTTCTTTAAAGTTTTGATGTAATCTATCTTACTTTTTCTATTGATTTATATTACTATGTAATGCAGGTTTTCTTTTTAGAGCAAGTAATGACTCAATAGATAAAGATTTCGTGCCTCGGAGAGCACGCTAAGTCGCCGCCTCCTACTGTGACCGCTACACCGTCCATGTCAAATAACCTCAGCTACGCCATAAGACATACATACATACATACACAAATCACGCCTCCATTCCAAAAGGGGTAGGCAGAGCGCAAAACGACCCAAAGTCCTTCCTCCACGTCTGACAAGTTCCAGGGCCATTATAGGTGTTTATGGTAGTATATCGCCATAGCCACAGGCCACCAGCCCATCACCCAATCCGCAACACACCGAAACCCCTGAATCCCCCAGCAGATTCTCACAGCACGCCCAGGAGGAAACGCAGCTGGCACATTCTATGTTTCTCTATTGAAAAATAAGTTATTATAAATTACTGGCTGATTATACTAGACAACTACAAAAGCCATTAGGTTCAACAAAAGAAAAATAAAGAAGACCATTTGAATCACGTGATATCAATTTCCTCGAATTCTTTATCATTCCATATTCAAATAAATTACTGCCTTTACTGGCTGGTTTTGTTTCTTCAAATTATAAGTAAAATATGATCACGTGGTCTGTAAAATATGATCACGTGGTCTGTATTCTTAAGCATCGTACTTCGAAATTTAAAATTTGTTCTTTTCGCGCGTTTTCACATTTTCTAAAGGAGAATGCTATTTTTAGGCCAATAAAGGATACCGCCCAATTTCGAACTTTTATAATTTATTTGTTAAACTAAGAATCTGGAATTAATAGCTTCAATTAGTAAATGAAAAACATACTTTCAATTAAATTAATATCTTTATTTATTTTGTAAAATAACATTACATGTATGAAATACTTATATCTATAAGGTGTTTCAGTACACGCTCTATGGTCATTCCTTATTTAAAGCGCCGTACGTCAAATTAAGAATGTCAAAGTCACGTGTTTGTTTGCTATCCTGTTCTTATGTCAAATTTAAGAAAGTGACAGCGCTACTAAGAATTAGAATTAGTAATAGTGCGTCCTGAATTAACACCAATTCTGTTTGTCTATTCAACATAATTTTAATACCGGGTTCACCCACCCTCTATTTACATTCCCCAACATTTCGGCGACCATGGGCATGCAACCCTTTTCATTCACACAGGAACGTTTGTGTTACCAACTTACCAAGTGAAATAAACAAAAACTTCCGTCAGTTTGGTAATGAATGAATGACGGTTCAATTTCCAAGTTTGGCGTTGTGTGAATAAACGACTATTCACATATTCGATTCATAAAGAAAACGTCGATACAATCCAATCGAGAAAGAATCAGATGCAATGAAGAAGCGAGTTCACTCAGAAGTTCTCAGTTCCAACACATCGTAGAGTAAGTACCTACGTAAGTACTTGTATAAAACATATTTTCGGTATCTAAACAAAAGTGAAAACAGAAATAAAATTGATCAAAAAATCACCGAGGTATACCTTTATAAAGCTAGAGTATCTTTTTCTTCAAAACGACATTTTATATGTAAGTTAGGTAGTATGGCGGTATTAGCATGTGACGTCACATGTCAGTCCGATAAAAAAAAAAAGTGCACTGACGCCTCGCGCCCTCTACCTAGCTTTTATAAAATTAACATCGTAGCTGGTACTCACGTAGTTAAATTACTCAGCATAACTATGTTATAACTAGGCTTTCAACCTGATAGTAATATTGGATATTATTGAGGGGACAGATTTTAATATAAAAAAATACCCAAGTACCTAAGGTCCTCCTAGTTAAAATAACAGGTAGGTACTTAAATGAATAGTAATGAATAATAAACACAAATTCAATAGCCGTTGAAAAACGTTAAGCTCATTTAATATTTCATCCCACCTAGGTTTATTGTTTAAGTTATGTGAAATGGCTTTGTGTACAAATGATGTTAAAATTGTCTGACTATCTAGAAAAAAAATTACTGTTGATCACACTGGTGTGACTAGCTGGTGTGACTACGAGTCAGCACTCCTTTTTAGCCGAATAAAAGTATTTATACCTAGATTTCTAAACCTTATCGACACAATCTCCCTATTCCACAAATCAAACGTGATTTTCTATTAGTCCTAATTTACATTAATCGTTAATGGTATTATCTCTCGCTAATGATACCTTAACAGCGAGTGTTACTTTCCCACAATCTAACAACGCACGGCACCTTAAATCAAAGATCTCATTTAGATTTCCAAGTAGCAAGCAACAATTTATGTTACTGCTGGTGACCCGAGTTTTGTGAAGTGTGATCAAGGTGAACTACCGATAGTGATAGATTTTTTTAATCAAATGGAATTAAATAGTCCTTCCAACTGAATTTCGTTGTCCGCGTACCATCTCATTAAAATATACATAAAATTATACACTTGTCATCTGAGCAACACACCAGTGCACTCTCTTTTTCATCAATCTCTGATAGGACAGTCTACAATCTTTCATAACTGATACAAGAAGATAACTGGCAAGCTCTACTGCTTAATGGAGAGGTTCATCTAGGCAGCAACAGCAACCTGTGGATTTACTGCTGGCCGCCTCGACCTTATTGAAAACTTTACAGCTTCTAGAGTCTGTGC
>JARACY010002342.1:0-43982 GCA_029255725.1 Scrobipalpa atriplicella | reverse complement strand
AGTCGGTTCACGATAATATTTAGGTTCATGTTACTATTTGTTGTTGTATCTCATTATTAATTTATAATTCTCTAATACGAGATAGGAGTGCCAAAGGTAGCATAAAATGTTAGGTCAAGATGAAAAGCGCCTAACTAATACATTTTCTTTGCTGGATAGGTACTGAAATTGGGAACTCTACTTCTCTTATCAGACTACTTTAAAAAACGTAAATAAATGGAACCCAAGAATTTCCATGTAAACTGCAGGAATTGGTGTGTCTCCTGAGCATATCAATATTATCAAAGAATCTTTTCTTCTTTCATAAAAAAAATATATTGCACAAGCAGTTATCTCAACGGCATTGAAACTGCGATTTGCAGTTTCTATGTGGTCCTTCTGAGTAAACAATTTATGTATTCGGCCCTTACAATACTGTTTAAGTTATAGGCTTGAATATGTTTCTTGTGTTTGGATTTGCTAAATATTTATTGAATAATGGAAATATTATTATTTCGAATAATAAAGAGAGTGTTTATGAAAGGATGGTGTAAACTTTACACTGTAAAGGTTTCTATCTCCTTCGATATTTAGCTTTCCTGCTACTGAAAACAAAAATCGATGCAATATTGTTCCTTAAAGTAGGTATATTGTTGCTTGTCAAACTTTTTACGTTCAATACTAAGGCCCGTATTTATAATCAGCTCTCAAGAGTGACAGCGAGTTTGAGTTTGAATCAGAAATGTCATTTCAGTACAAAACGACCTTTCAAATCCACACTTAATATCGCTTTCAAACTTGAGATCGCTTTATAAATACGAGCCTTACTCTTTCATAAAAAGATGTAAAAGTTTAATCAACTCAGCAGCAACACATTTACGTACCTACCAGTTCACCTGCACACATACCTACAAGTACATAAAGTATCTAAGTACAGTTTTGAAGCTCTATGATCAAAGTGGTTTGCGCAATTTGAGAGTTAAATAAGATGACAAAAATGTCGACAAAATAAGCGCTTTTTTCACAGTTTGGTTAGGACATTGCAGGCTGAATCCAGTGATTGTCCGAAAAGAAAAAGGATTCCGTTCCGAAGGAGGCCGTCGGTCCCGGTCGATGTCTTTGATAGTGGTCGTTACAGGAACCGTGTCAGAAGCCTATTAGCTGTGCTATTAGGCGGTTTAAAAACTCTGACACCAGAGTTAATCGGGTCGATCGACTCGAAACCCACACGACAGGAGAAGACCTTATCGGTACGAGAAGCGCTTATGATCCAATAATTGGAAACTAAGTTTTCATAAAATAAAACCACAAAGCCGAAGTCATAATAAAAGACAGTCATCCATGTACATACATAATAATAACATGACGAAAACACAAAACCTAGAGTAGATTCGATTCGCGGGAATGGAATAAATCTCCACAAGGAATGTATGTTCAAAATCGAAACAAAGATTGGATGCGACAGAAATGGCGTTACCATTTCTAGGACATAACATTCACAAAATATGAGAGTCATATCATTCGAAAAAGATCTCTATATGTATACGAAATCGAATAGCAGAAACAGAGTTTTCGTTTAAAATAAATTTTGGTTTTGAGACAACCACAAAGTCAGACCCCTGTAAATTTATGTTTAAGCAAAATGAATAATCTGTAGACCTAAATGCACACAACCGTAAACAAATTTAAAAGATGAGAGATCTCATTTTGGTTACATTGAATAAACATTTTATTTCTAGGGAAGGTTGACTCATATGTAATACAACAATTTGTACCTAATTTATTGGACTGCTATTTTTATTACTTACCTATTATAATATTTTGTCTTCATTTTCTAGTGTCAACTTTTACTAAAATAAACTTAACAATATTGTTTACATTGGATTAATTTAGATAAACAATTAATTATTCCTCTTAATTATTCTAAGGCACATTTAAAAAATCCAGGATATGTACTAATAAAAGGTGGTTCCGTGTTTCGAATGAAACGTTAAACCTTCGGCCCCGGCCGCAGTCTTTGATAAATGTTTTTGATAATAGGCGCTATAAAATCCATAGACAGTGACAATTAGATACCACAAAATTAATGAATATTTTTTTACCTTACAATACGAAAATCTGGTAACATTACCAGTTAACCTTGTAAACGTCAACAAGAATACATGTTGATGTTAGCAAGTTCTGAAAATTATCCTAACCGATTCAATTCTATTTGAACAAAATCAAACCTTTGTCCTCGCGGGTGACCCGAACATTTTCGAATCCCACTCAGAACCAGCAGTTACTGAAATGCGGGATCCCAATAGAATTCAAATTTTGTTCGGAACAATTTTGCCTTACTGCCTTTGTGTCGTTTAATTTACAATTTGCTGGATTGAATTTGGATACAATAATCCTTGCGATTTGGAGAACGAAACGTTTAAGATTTTTTGGATTGATTAAAAATGCTAGATCAATGATGTAGATTATATAAATAGATAAATAAATTATACCGAGTCAGATGACAAAAAAGTAAATTATTTGGCTGATAAAATTAAAAAAATTGTCACATCTTGTGCGTTCCGCGAACAAGAAATATGTTGCTCCGAGAACAAAAAAAAAATGATATTTACAAAAATATATGCGTTCAATTTTTACTAATGACCCCAGAATCTGAGTCATAACATCAGACACGTCACAATAATAAACCTTATTATTGAATTTACTAAAGAACTAAAATCTTACCCCTAGTCCAACCCTGGAGTCTGGAGTCATAATATTTTGTACCGCTTTAGAGTTTCATCGAGAAATAATTCCTTGTGTCGATAAATTGCGCGGAATATATTGTGAGTCTGCCATCTTGCTACTGGTTTATTATGAAATGGTGTAAGCTACAGAAAACTAGTTAAAATAAAAGGGATTATCTCGATATCCCAACGAAACTGTGAAAAAAGCGCTTATTTTGTCGACATTTTTGTCATCTTATTTAACTCTCAAATTGCGCAAACCACTTTGATCATAGAGCTTCAAAACTGTACTTAGATACTTTATGTACTTGTAGGTATGTGTGCAGGTGAACTGGTAGGTACGTAAATGTGTTGCTGCTGAGTTGATTAAACTTTTACATCTTTTTATGAAAGAGTAAGGCTCGTATTTATAAAGCGATCTCAAGTTTGAAAGCGATATTAAGTGTGGATTTGAAAGGTCGTTTTGTACTGAAATGACATTTCTGATTCAAACTCAAACTCGCTGTCACTCTTGAGAGCTGATTATAAATACGGGCCTTAGTATTGAACGTAAAAAGTTTGACAAGCAACAATATACCTACTTTAAGGAACAATATTGCATCGATTTTTGTTTTCAGTAGCAGGAAAGCTAAATATCGAAGGAGATAGAAACCTTTACAGTGTAAAGTTTACACCATCCATTTCATAAACACTCTCTTTATTATTCGAAATAATAATATTTCCATTATTCAATAAATATTTAGCAAATCCAAACACAAGAAACATATTCAAGCCTATAACTTAAACAGTATTGTAAGGCCGAATACATAAATTGTTTACTCAGAAGGACCACATAGAAACTGCAAATCGCAGTTTCAATGCCGTTGAGATAACTGCTTGTGCAATATATTTTTTTATGAAAGAAGAAAAGATTCTTTGATAATATTGATATGCTCAGGAGACACACCAATTCCTGCAGTTTACATGGAAATTCTTGGGTTCCATTTATTTACGTTTTTTAAAGTATGTCTGATAAGAGAAGTAGAGTTCCCATTTCAGTACCTATCCAGCAAAGAAAATGTATTAGTTAGGCGCTTTTCATTCTTGACCTAACATTTTATGCTACCCTTTGGCACTCCTATCTCGTATAGAGAATTATAAATTAATAATGAGATACAACAACAAATAGTAACATGAACCTAAATATTATCGTGAACCGACTTTTAATACATCTAGCATTTGAAAACACGACACAGGTTAGCACTGTGAATACCTTTAAAAAAACTGTTGTTTTTTGCAGTTGTGTTGCAAACTGATTGCAGTCCGTCTACAACGACACTAAGGCCGAAGGCTCCATAGATCGGATCTGTGCACGCGACGCTCCGGGAAAGTGTGCTCCGACAATCATCTTTATGCTGTAGTTATTGCAACACCATGCGGAATTGTTGGCCGACATAGATATTAAACACTTTAAAGGTTGACTGCTGATGAAGGGAGATTGAATATATTGAAATATTAAGTAAGTGTAACTTAATTTGAACGAACTTATGCCTTTAAGGTTTCATCTGAAGTCAGTTAAATCAGTTACAATATGATAGGCGACCAAGCGAAAGAAAAACGAACATACATTTTCTATAGATAGTTAGGTATTTGGCTCATACAGACAGCGACACGCCAAAAAAAAATTTTGTTATAAATCATAATTTAAATCTAAATCAAAGAAGTGGCATCTAATTAACTATGAACTCAAAAAACTAATTACTTTATTCATAACTAAACAGTACAATAATGAACATTTACCTATAAACAAAATAACTATATATTTTATAGAGGCTAGTTTATAAGAGGATTAAGATGAAAACAGGCTGTTAGCGAGGCATGATCGCCGTGTAGCAGTTAATCATGGATTTGCTACGAACAACGAACGGATTACATGGTTGCTAGTTTCAAACTAGATACAGGCATTAACATGGCTTACTGTGATATATTAAGGATACTACTTTGCATACAGAAATGAAGTCCCCTCAATGCTGGGGCCTATTTGAAACCTTATTTCGAGTAAGTTTTAGGTTTAGTTCAATTTATGATTGTAATATATGAAGATACCATAGTAATATAAATAATTTGTGAAAAGCATAAGGTGCTATTATGAAATATAGGATGGCGTTGATGGGTGTGAATGCTACCAGAAAATTCACAAAACTGACTTACCTAAGGATACGAGAAGGGTATAATATCTAACTTGATACAAAAATCTTGCGCATGTTACATTTTTTACACAATTCTATGGGCAATAGGTAAGTCTGAAGTAAAACAGAATCTGTCATCACACTTGACTTACTTTGAATACCTTTTTTTTTTTTTTTTTTTTCATGTCAGACTGTTCTCACAAATTTTATTTAAATAAATACTTTGAATACCTATTTTATTTAAAAAGAACTTGACCTTTCTTTATTACCAGATAAATAACTTATATTTCCCGATAACGCGTTCAAGTGTAACAAACGCCTGGTTTTCTAGACTAATCGCGTTTACTTCACTCAGGGAATGTTTATTTAGCATGTGAAAAGGTCGTTTCAGGTGGTGTTACGAATTGGACCGTACCCTTGAGTGCTATCAAGGTAGTTTGAAGCCCGTTTCAGACCTTTTTTTTTTTACTGTATCAGAAAAAGCTACTTTCAACTACTATATCAAATTAGACACAGCATTTTAGATATTTTAATCTTATAAAGTTACTACGTCAATGTTTGCATGCAAAAGAAAAACTAACATTCATTATGCACATACTTATTCAATGTTTAAACAGTAAAATGAACTTTGAAGTCTGACTTCTGACTTTACATTTCAAATATTTGCCAGCAAATGTCTAGATAGTAATTCTACGTTCAATTAACTCCAAGACTGAGCAGTATTTTCTTATCCACGTCAAATAGAATTTTCTCGACAATTTCAAATGTGAATTTTCTCTAATAAAATCAAGAAGAATACCTTCAAACCTTTAAATTTAAATAGAGATAAGTTAGATTAACAACCCGCTGTATTTTTGTAGTTATTGCAACATTTCTCATTTTATTTATGTCTTCACTTCAACAACTTCCAAATACTTGGAAATATAACAGTCTGTTTGTTTGATTAATACTAAAGTAATATAAAAAATAAAATAATTTATAAAAATCTTGAATTAACTGTATCGAATAATGTTTTCTAAACAATGAGTTGATTCATGAATGTGAAAGAAACAAGAAAAAATGCCAAGCAAGAAAACAATAGCCAAGGAGCTAGAATTTCGTTTTAATTTTTATTCTTCTTCTTTTGATAGAACTTATCAAGTCTTGATAGAACATCCCCTGTATTTAAACAAAGAAAGTAGCTACTGGTATTTGTAGTACCAAGACAAGGGGCGTCCCGATTGTACTCGAAAATATTTGTCCGAGAATCCTTCCTCGAAAACGGGATCGCAAACAAAATGAAGAGTTCCTCCAACACAATCTCCGGGGTAAATGAGTTTCCCTCAGCCGGAATGCCTTTCATAGGACCAGGAGTGGATTCAGAATCATTGTTTTAGATGAAACTACTGGATTTTATTCCTAGTGCACGTGAAATTTCTGGTGTAAGGTATCAAGGTTCTATTCTTCAAATCAAATGGGTTTTCGAGTCAATGAACGATCCGACGAACCCTGGTGTTAGATTTTTAGAAACAAACAATAGGCTTCCGACATGGTTTGTTTAACAACCACTATCACAGACAGCGACTGGGATCGACTACTTAACGTGCCTCCCGAAGCACGGAATCCTATTTCTTTTCAAACAATAAAGGAGATACATCGCGCAATCAAACTGGGCAAAATATATAACAATTCAGTTTTCTGTTTCATACTATATCATAGTAAAAAGAATAATTTTTCTTTCGTGTTACTAAAAAATCCTTCTTGAAATCTTAGGACTTTGGTACGCACTTTTGAAGTCCAAACTTTTGGGTCCAAATTCCCTCAACACGTCCCTAAATACTTTGATTCCTGGTTTATTTGTATTTACAAATACATGTACCTTGCACTGTTCAGTAGACAAGATATGAATAAAACATGGAATCAGTTTCAATTTGTTTGCTATAAAACTTGTCCTACAATCTCAAGCGTCGGTTTTTCTTCCACATTTTCAGATGAATTTTGTTCAGTGGGTTAGTTAAACTGCAGTATTCATTTTACATTGCATTAATTAAAAAGCCTCTACAAATTCAATTGTATTTAAATATACATAAATCACACCTTTATCCCTAATGGGGTAGGCAGAGCGTCGAGCGTTGTATAAGATAGATCTGCATAATATTGCTGTAGTGATAGGTTGTCAGACCATCGCCTAAATTAAGTACAATATACTGAAACCCTCGAATCTCTTAGCTGGTTTTTACAGCATGCCCGGGAGGAGATGTAGCTGGCGCATTCTATGTTTTTCCAGCATGGAAGCTCCATGGAAGCATTTAAATATAAGAGCGGAAAATAACCTTATTACTGAAAAGTTATGTTTTAATTCCATGAGTGAAAACCTGAAGTTTGAGATGTCGATGTCGATGGTGCGGAAGGGATAAACATCTGCTGAATAAATTTGATAAAAGTTTGCGGGGTTTCAGGAATTTCGTACACATTCAAAACGAGAGGTTTGAGGAATGTTTGTTTACTTTTGGCAGACTTTTAGAGAATGTGTTTACCGAATAAAGTCAATGAAGAAGATACTTAGGTTCGTATTTATAATCAGCTCTCAAGAGTGACAGCGAGTTTGAGCTCGTATCAGAAACGTCATTTCAGTACAAAACGACATGTCATATTGCACTCAATCTTGAGATCGCTTTGTAAATACGATCTTTAGCTAAACAACTTTCCATAATCTGTCTAAAGTTATATTACCCAGTCAGTGTATTATGTTGTGTAAAATTACAAAGTATACATTTAAGCCCTCCGAACATTGCAGAAAATCTCACTAAGACAAAATGTCAATTTCGTTTTTTTTCGTTGGAATCATCGAACCCATGGCTCAGATCTCTAGACCACGGATGCAGAAATCGCTTCTTTTAGTATTTATTCTTATAGGAAAGATAGCTTAACGTGCCCTCCGAAGCATTGCGGAAAATCTCACTAAGACAAAATGTCAATTTAGTTTTTTTCGTTGGAATCATCGAACCCATGGCTCAGATCTCTAGACCACGGATGCAGAAATCGCATCTTTAGTATTTATTCTTTTAGGAAAGATTATAGGTCTTCTATGCTTACATCTTTTAGTACGCTACCACTTGACCGACCATGGTATAAGGAAACCAGGTATTCTCTTCGGACAAAGAGTAGGATAATTCCAGACGATGGACCAGTTGACGTCACAAACAATGTTGCCATTTAATTACATCGTTTAAACGGTAAGGGAGTTTTTAATACGTAGTAAATAAATAAAACCTAATCTCCATGTAGCTTACTATTTATTTTTCGTCTTATTATTTTCTTCTACCATGCACTTGACTACAACCATGCTGTGCCCACCTGTCTATTTATTTAGTTCCTTATGACTTCATCCTCTTGTTCTAACAACCTCAACTGTTATGTACCTAATTATGATTTTAAATTTTACAATGTTGCTTTTCTTGTTTGTCCCAGGGGTTTAAGCTTCAACGGTACCTTTACACACAACCTCAGTACCTTTACCGCTAAAAATTCCACAAAGTCCTTTTATTTGCATATGATTAGTATGCTACGTACGGGACTTCGTGTTAACTTCATTGGCGTGATGCATATAATTCCGTAAAAGACGGCTGGTTATGTGTGCTTTAGTCGAGAGTGATAGAATTGCAAAGGAGACATTGAGGGCAATTCTGATGTGTGCAAAATCCCTCTCACCGGAGTTCGGCGCCAAACAGCTTGCTGTGTTCCATCGGTGCGTGAGAATACCAGTACTTATTGCATTACGTTGTAGGTAATCGCGGTTTAATTGATTAAGAACCTCTTGGTAATAAGTACATTACCTCAAAGGCCCAAAATTAAGCAATGTATGGTCCAGTGCGCATACAGTCGCTTATGGAGTTTTTGACATGGCCACGTATGTAATCGCAAGCCGTAGCGCGCCGATTTGAACGATATTTCTAGGGCATTACGGGCTATAGTTGCATGAATCTTGAAATCAACCTCGTTGCTAATTTGCCGGCTCTATACGCCTTAATATAACGTTGCCAACCCCGTAGAGAAATAGGCGCGTAGTTTTAGAGCGCAAAAAACTGGACCAAGAAGCCGTTCGTAAGTCAAGAACAAAGACATCAATGTAGACTAAGGAAGTACTATCTATTCAAGTCACGTAAGGTTCGTCTGGTCGAAAGCGAAAGTTCCATCCACGGGGACAGTAGGGTATTCCCCTCATGTCCATTCATAAATCAAAGAGTTACGGCCATGTTACGGCAAAGGATTCGCAATTTTGTGGACGCGGCCGTCGTGCAAATTTTAAAGAATTTCGGAGTGGCGACAAAATGTTGAGCTCGAATTTCAAATTTGAAAAGGAATTTATTATTTTAACAAAACGAATGAAAATATATTTTTCTATGACAAACTTTGATAGGTATATAAGGCGGTCTAAAAAGGCTGTTAGTCGAATCGGAAATTGTAATAAGTACTTCGAAACACTACCTTCCTTTGAATTACTTTTACAGAGTGCCCTGAAAAAGACGCAAATAGTATACACAAATATTTCACAATTTTAATAGTTTTATGTACTACAACTCTATCAAAAACCTTTTGAAAAACAAAAAACAAAGAAACGATTCTAAAAGGGCTTTAGAAAAGTAAAAGTTTATTTCCGACAAGGGAACAGACCGGCCACGTCCCACGGTCCCACCAACTTCTGAACAATACAGGAAATTGAAAATCTACCTCGATTAGATTCTGTCACGTTCCAACACGTGCCGAGTGTATATGTAGCTATTCTAGGTCAGCTACTATTTGCTCCTGTGGATTGTGCTGGGGATGTGATAGCCAGGTCACAATATAGGTAGGTAGGTAGGGTACCTATTAGATATGAGAATTGGAAAAAAAAAAAAATTTATTAAAAATATAATGTTTTAAATCACTCTCGTTCGCGTAAAGTGGTAATTGATAGCAATTTTCTAAATACCAAATATTTAAATGTGTTAGGAAAATGGTTAAGCCAAGCCCAGCCAAACTATATAAATTCTAAAATGAAGAGCATAATAAAAAAAAAACATACAACCTTAATTTTTAACAAAACATTACCTAACTTAAACAAAGGCATAAACATACTACGCATGACTACAAAAAAATACAACGTCGCCCTTTAAAAACAGACCTCAAAAATGTTACATAACCTCCATTGTTCGTGAAAATAAAAAGAATAAAAAACAAAAGGTCCTTATTAAGGCCTGAGCAATGTCACAGTCTAAAAAACTTCGGACGATTTACAAAAATGGTGGCAAAACATGTGTCTTGCGTATAAAAATGTTTGAGCAATGTCGCTTTTTGTGACAAAAAACGTACCTATATATTTTACGAGTAATGTGTTTTCGTACTTTAAAAATTTAAGTTTTTATGGGATTCTTTGCACGCGTTAAGGTGACCATAGACACAGCAGATTTATCTCGTTATTGAGCGGCACTTTCCATCCCGATACGACTCGATTTATGTTTTTAGTCCACCCAAAACCGAGATAAATATCTGCTGTCTTTGGTCACTCTAAGGCTCGTATTTATAAAGCGATCTCAAGATTGAGAGCAATATTAAGTAGAGATTTGACAGGTCGCTTTGTACTGAAATGACATTTGTGATACGAACTCAAACTCGCTTTCTCTCTTGAGAGCTGATTATAAATACGGGCCTAAGACCGGCTATAGACAGAGGAAAATTAATACATATTAGGTAAAGTTCGGTCACGGTTCAAATCCTACCACGAACTATTTCATTTTTCGGTTTCCGAATTTCGTTTTATCAAGGTTTCTAGCTTTTATAGATGCCTTAAATTTGGATTTTAATTGACTTATTCCTAAATTATATTCCAAAATATACCACCCATATTATTTTAATTTTGTAAATAAAGAATAAACAAATCGTGCCTAATTATCTTGAGCTACTGTATTACAGACCCCCAAGCCACTAAGCTTAACCAGTAGCCACAAAATACGCCGAACTGCTTCTAATAAAGTTATCGCTCATACATTCCATCGAGTCTGCCCTGTTCTCTCCTACTAAGGTCTGAGTAATGGTCATCCTAAGGGCTCGAAGTAACGGCGAACAAGCAAAATGATATTGATTATAAATGCAGATAGGTACTAGTCTCTACAAGCCGATTATTAGGCTTAAGATTCTCTCCCTTACTATGAGTGTGAAAACCATGTTCTGTTTTTGTTGATGAACGAATTACATGTATAATGATAATTCCTTTATCCCTAACGGGGTAGGCAGAGCGAAAACGCATGGTAGACAAATATTAAGGGCAATTTAAGATTGAAATGTGCAATTTTATTGGAGGCTGTCAGTCAGCCCATCTTCTAAATTACAAAGCAATGTGACCTTCGAATCCCTTTGTGCTGGTTTTTTACACCATGCACGGGAGAAGAAGCAACCAGCGCACATTCTATGTTATTCCTGCCGCTCCCCGTACAGCATGGAAGAAGTCAAATAAGTTAAGGTAACCATAGTCAAGCTGTTGAAGCTACTTGTATGGAATGGAAGGGCATGCTTTTTTCCTTATTCCGACTTTTTGTTCCTTGGAAAAAATGAATAAGTTTCTTAACCATGTTCAATAATGTTCCAAATTTTAAAAAAAATTATAGTCAATTTCTTTTTTACTTTGAGATGAAGTTCTGAACCAGCGAATTAATGGAAGCACCGAATACCCTTAGTAAAAGCCGTAGAGGTACAACAGGCCACGTCCTTGGTATTTAACGGTAACCAGGATGTCGGCTACTGGTTGTGACGCCTGCAAGTTATGGCACAACTTTACTACGACCTAGGAAGATTCCTAGACTAATCTCTAAGAGTAAGTGCTCTTTGGAACTAGGGGCAAAAGCTTTGAAGATGAACAGAGATAAAGGATGACTGTAAAAAATAATAATTCATTAGGTACTAAGAGAGATAGAAATACTTAAAATCTTCCAGCTGATTTATCATCTCGGGAATACGCTGCTAGAATCAGAAGAGGGAGATAATGATTACGGTGTAGGCATTGCAATTTAGGCGATGAGCTGACAACTGTGGCTGTAAACGTATCACTATAGCAATACATAGTTCCTATCGGATCTGTAGTATATGCACACGTTCTTATTTGTACTCGGTCTATTGGCCCATGGTAGTTATGTCTTCTACAGAGGTGAAGAAAATTTTAAATATGACCCTTAAAGTTTGTCAGACGTACAGAAAATACCCTTATTATGAGGTCGTTTATGCTCTATCTATCCCGAAAAGGTTACATACGCATATACATGTAAAAATACTTCGTCTGTACCACACCGCAATATCATCATATCCAATTTGGCATACGCCGTTACATCTCAATCATGACTATGGAGTCATCCGTGTGTGTGATATAAGCTGGTGTCGTCACAATAACGTCCATAGCCATTTGATTTCAACAAAAGAATAGCTATTTTCCTTCTGTAAGACAATACGGGGAAGTTTCTTGCTTAGTTAAACATTTTTCTATTGTTCCAAGTGCACTGGTGACGTAGGTCCACGAATTCGCAACTTCATTTTTGAGAAATACGAACATTTAAGTAATAAATAAAAAAAAACTAAGTGCGACACAAACACAATGTTGGATCAAAGATTAGGTAGTCGAATAAATTTCAAAGGAAAATGTAAAGATAATAAAATAAGAGTGAAATCATCTGGTTGTATAATATATAAGTTAGTTATAATAATTTCATACAAAAAATAGTTACACTCTACATGTCACTAAATTGATGACTAACTGTTTGTAACATAAAATTCTTATGACAAAGAAAAAGGATTACGGGCTACCTACCAATTAAAAAATAAAAAAGGAGAAAGAATCGCTTTGTGCCAACAAAAACCAGCTCGACAAAAAAAAATAACAAAAGGCGGTTGGATCGTTAAAAAAATAATGGCCAATATCTGAACCGCAAATCGAAATATAATGGGTAACGGCAAAACTGATTTCATTTATATTTGGGCATCAATTAATTCCTGTGTACGAAAAAAAGTTGAAAGATCATCTTGATGCCAACAAAAAACTGAACATGGTCATATCAATTAAGAGCGAACGAACAGTCCTCCAAATAAGAACGTACAATTGATGACGACTCATACTCGTAACGTATATTTTTACAGAGCTAAATGATTAAATGGTGAATACAACGAAAGTTCAGTATATTGAGTAGTATGGTACATAAATTTGACAGGATTTTGAACCTAATCTGATTGATTGAAGATTATACCACAGAATATCATGCTCATAAGTAACCTGTGATTATACCGATGGACCGGAGAGATGACCATACTAAGACAGACTTTTCTGGCTTCCACTTCTGTGCTCTGGAAAGGTATGATTATTTTCAGCCACAAATGCTTCTTTAGTAGTATCTATCTTTTTCCAATAAGATTGAGAAATGTTTTCACCATTGTCTAATCATCCGTGTTTTCACAGTATTCCAAGGATTTTCTCAAAAGATCAAATTATCAAATCATCCTTCGACATAGGTGATGACGATAATGACGATGAAGATGATAATGCTTGATACAAGAAAAGAAATGTCTAGCATAGGCACATGAAGCAATAGAGCTATACTATACTGTGTGGTGGTTTGTACTGTGAAGGATGGATTCATCTGAGTAAAAGAAAGAAATAAAATAAATACCGGCAAGTATAGGTACCATTGTGGTCATATCATTACTGTTCTGTGATTGATAATGGCATCTGTGTATAGTTTCTTTTTTATTAAAGACATTTTTCAATAACATGTCTTCAATCTCGTGGGAATCCTAATAGATTTGAGAGTACCAATTATTTATTAAAGGAGATCTATACAATAAAGGAGGTATCTATAATTACTTTTGATATTATGAATTGACAAGAATCTGATATATTAATGGATGGCTCATTATAAAGTCTCATCACTGGTTTAATCATGTCTGGCTGGACTTTAGAGCTGGTAGAATACGAAAAAATTGACTTACCATACTGAATGTGCTATCATCTGTATGGGAAATCACAAAATTTTTATGGTGTTTCGACCTTTGTTCCTTGGAAAAAGTTGTTCAGTTTCATGGGCAGATTCACCTCCTTCAGAATGCATATACCTACCATTCCTGTTAGATCCTGTATAAGCCCTAAACTTTATCTCTTCCATAGGCTACCCAAGCGTTCAAAGCTTGTTTAAGTATTTTAATAAAATATTACATCCCAGGCGCTTTTACGCCTGCAAAAGCCATTTTGCGGTGTGACGCAGATGACATCATTATTACATCTGTCGGGCCGCGCGTAACTATGTAATGCGAGATTTATTTAACCTACCTACACGCTTTTGTAGCTCCGGGTTGGTTAGTATATAGAGATGGCTTTTATTTTTTTGCGGATAAATGTAATGAGTTGATCCTCTACCAAGTGCTACGATGTTCTTCTTGCTGTTATGACTATATCACACAATTTCCTTCTTTTTTTTATTAAATGTCTTGTGTCAAAAAACTCTGGGTTAATTTTAAATAACTTCAACTTTTTTACAACTTTATTAATATGCATAATTTTGTTTCAATTGACCAGAACTCTTCATGCGATAATACCGAAAATGTCATTCATTTTGTAAAAAGTAAAGAGTACGGGTCCGAATAAAGCGCCCTAATGTACTCCTGAAGATATATTAACCCAGGAAGATGTTCGATTATTGAGCGCAAGCGTCGTTCGTGATCTATTAGGCACCTATAAGAGCTGAACCACGCTAATAAGTCTCCAATTTAAAATAGCGAGCTAAGTTTACGTAAAGAAAATGATGATCAAATCTATCAAACGCCTTGAATAAATCTATTTAATTGATATTATGAGATCATTAAAAATAAATTGATGAAAACTTTTTCTCTACTCATTGTAATAAAAGTAATTACTAAAGATTTGAACATACTTATTCAAAAATCCAGATAGAAGAAAGTTAGGTAATAAATTCAAATAGTACACACGCTAAGTTTAAGGTCCCTTTCCATACAACCATAGCTCGCCATCAGACAGTTATGAGAGAGGTAATGAGAGTGGCAAATGCCGCTATGTCACCGGTAGTGGCAGCAGTGGCCAACCTTTCCGCCCTTACATTATTCATTAATGCTGGCTTACGTATTTAAGAGAACGAGAACTTCTTATTATTGTAAAAGACCACACGTGGTTATGTTACATTAAACCTTATTTTGAATAGGTCCCTAAGTCACTGAAAATTATCAGTCAAAATTTATTTTGACGGGAAAATAATATCAGACCAAACTAGTAGTTGTTTATGTTGCCCGAAGTCGGTAACTTTATTTGAACGTTGTATTCTCAAAGGTATCGGAATTATAGTAGGTACTTACTTGTATAATAAGTGTGTCGGATTCCGTGATTGTACAGTTAAAACCTTTTTACTCGTACAAACGTTATTGGTTTCCAGAAAGAGAAAAGTCTCAAAATCTTCGAACAGGGCTTATTTACCTTCAATAAAAAATGCAATAATATGACCAATGCGAGATGGCATAAAATTTTATTGTTATTAGTCACTCATAAAGCCTGCTTTAATACACACTCCAATCATTACGAAACTGTTTTTGTGTAGTCTCCGAATTTAAATCAAAATTTTAAATAATTTTGGGGTATTTTCCTCCAATCTGCTTTCATCACCATTCATTATGAAATACCATTGTAAGTTTGTTTGCTAGATATAACACATGAATAACAGAACGATTTCTTTTCATCACAGAAATTTTAAAGGAAAACTCACTTTATTTTAGCAAACTCAGATGATGATTGACGGCATTCTCTACACAGAACAGATCTGCTTCCCTATTTGTTTTATATACAGGATGTATCAGATGTACATACATACACCCAATGCAAGCTGAAGGAACATGTACAGAAACATTTTTAAGAGCACAATAAAGAAACTACAGTAAATTAAAACTGCGAGCAAGACCAAACCAGCTCTTAAAATTTTACGTAGGTATTCTTCCCAAGTTAAGCATAAGACGATACATTCAATCACGTATAAAACGAACGGACTCAGTCATGTTATGTTACTGTTAAAACTACATCATCATCATACGCAGTTTTGGGCATAATTACAAAATGGCGGACCGAAATTGTTGCGATCCCAACGGCTGCCCAAATATTTTGATTAAGATACCCTCACTCCGCGTATGGGAAAGATATGCTTTAATTAAATTGTTTTTCAATATAAAGAATCAGAAATCTGTAACGATGCTACTTTACATTAATTAAGAGTGATATTACTGTAAATGGTTTCCTAAAGGAAAAGAGTAACGGAAAAGATGGCAAGTTATTTGTAAGGTGAATTAAACGTACTCCATCTCTTATGTTTTATCTGCAAATACATTGTTATAGAGTACGTATCAAGTATAAAAAAATAATGGATAACTTATGGGTATTTTGCGGGCGACGACCTGCCTCCTAAGGGGTTTGTTCTAGTTACTTTATTTTAACGATGTAAAGATCTGTACTTTTCAACGTGTAAAAGTATAAAATCTTCATGGCCCTATTTGGAGAGCTTTCCCTCTTTATACAAACAGTAACTCTTCATATTGTTAACATTGGATGTAGATTACTCATAATATACGATACAAGGCTGCCTATCTGCCTAATTTCGATTTCACCCAGCCAACGAGTGAAGTAAGTTACTGGGGCTGATATCATTTCACCTGGGCCGTGCCTGATTGTGCCTCTGGGCGATACCAAACGTGGGCGATAGAATACATAAAATCACGCCTTTGACTTTTTCGGAGTAGGCAGAACGGATCAGTAAATCCATGGTTGCTACGGCTATTAACTGTGCGACAATTAGATATAGATATTTCACTTTTGTAATGGGCATTTGCGATTCTTGAATGAAAACATTTTATGATTGTGTACAGTGAAATATACACACTCACAAATTTGATTAAGTACTTTTTTTGTCATAAAAATATTAAATTTTTAGACACGTTTTTGGTAACGTTAAAACACGTAAATGTAACAAGTATTTAAAAGTGGAAAAAGCAATATAAGTATTTAACAAGAATAACAGTTATTGCGAGAGTGCGTGTTATATCGCTGTAACTCCCAGTGCAGAAAAATTAAGAATAGTGGTACGTTAGTATTATTGTTACTCTGTGATAGAGGTTACGTAGATTTTAAATCACACAAGTTAAAACTGCTATAAGTGGTAACACCTTTTTACTTATCTATTGTTACTATAACAGCCACAACAGTCCATTGCTGGACATGGGCCTCCTCAGTGGTATATTTGCCACAGGTACTCACCGCGCTTGGCAGGCGGATTGGCGAGTCCATTACACGATTTTATATTTATTTTTAGATTTTATGCCATATGATACCGGTTGTAAGGGATAGCGTACCATAAACGGATAGGGGTTTCTCAGTCAGCAAAACTGAACAACTTTCACCAGGAGATTCTTTGAGGAAATGAAATATTGACTTTTCCGTACAAAATGGCAACCTCGATCAGACAATGTGTATGGAAAAGCATTTTTTTTTTTCATTTCCTGAAAGAATATCCTGGTGAAAGTTGTTCAGTTTCGTTGACTGAGAAACCCCTATCAGTTTCTGGTATGCTGTCCCTTACAACCCATATACTTAGTTTTTATAAGTACCTCCCAAGATAACAAAACTAATCTTATTTTAATCACTGAGTTAGTAGAATCCGACTTCGTACGTGCCTGTTTGAATCAAATCGCTTGAGGACATGTTCTTACGCCTTAATTCAAAGTAAATTTAGTGTCAAATAGAAATGGACGCAAAGGGGCTACTTTGTTTCTTAGAACTAAAGCTGTTTATTAGAACACTGTTAAGGCCCGTGTGTATGGGAAGCGATGCGATACGCTGCTAAAAATGGTAGTGTTTTGTTTTCTCACTTTGTTTCGATCATAGGAAGGATCAATTAAATTTTCATCTAAAATTTTTTTTATCAAATAATAAATATTGCTGCCTGTATTTACACTAGGTTTTTTAGTCATAAAAAATCCATAGCAAGTACTTTTTACTTCCAACTAATTTTAAGATACTGCTTTCACTCTCTCAACTTTGACATAAAAATGCAATAAACACATGACTTTGAAATTCCTAATCTGATGTTATGCTCACTTCTTAAAATTCCTTAGTTTAAGCGTCTTATGTCAGTTTAGGAATGTCAATGAAATGTGTTTATTTACTATCTCGTTCTTATGTAAAAGTTAAGACAGTGACAGCGCTATCTTAAAATGAGTTGCCGCCAGTATCAGCCATTATTTAAACATCGCCGGCCAAGTTTTCATCGCATCGCTTCTCATCCAATGAACAAAATCTTTAGAACACTATTAGATTGTATGTTTATCGTTGTTTATGGTAATACCAAAGTGATATTGTAGTTCCAATTAATAGTAACTGCCCAGAATTATTACTCTGTAGGAGTAATATTGCCGGCAATTTAATGTATTGCTCTAGGCGTGTTTTCGGAATCTGCAGATTTCGGTACGATTGCAAGGTATATTTAAGTTGTTTAGTTTATAGTGATGATTAGTTAGCTTAGTTAGCTATAATGTGGTAGTGAATGTTTATTGATGGGAAAATTTCGGATTCTACACGGGGTGTAAGGGACAGCGTCCCGCAAACTTATAGGGGTTGCTCAGTCAACGAAACTGAACAACTACCACCAGGATTTTTTTCAGGAAATGAAAAAAATAATTTGCTTTTTCATACAAAATGACCAGCTCGATCAGATAATTTGTATGGAAAAGCAAATTATTTTTTCGTTTCCTGAAAAAAAAAAACCCTGGTGATGGTTGTTCAGTATCGTTGACTGAGCAACCCCTATCAGTTTGCGGGATGCTGTCCCTTACACCCAGTATAATCAACACGCATGAGTTAAATCAATTCGTAATTTCAGGCAAATATACCAGGGTTCTTCTCAATTGAAAAATCAAATTTCTCATATTAATTTACACCTATTAAAACATTAAGGTAATACATAGTAACACCTTCTCTTGAAAAAATCTACTTTAAATGTAGGTACCTATTTGAACGTTATTTTTGTAGGTTACAAAAATATTTGTCAGTTTATTTAATGAATTGCGAGCGCAATTTCTCATTAATTAACTAAAATAATCCTCAACAATAGCGTTTACCTAAAAAGCCTGTATCTCCATTAATTACGTCTTTTGTGAAAATGCTTATGCCTGAAATACAGCGTCTAGAAGAATGGCTGGCTTGCCAAATTCTAGAGAGCCTAAAAGCTTTCCTGTGTCACCAGTCATTCTGTCTGAATGTCGTTAGAGCTTGAAGGATGACTGTCTCATTATAACAAGTTGTTTCAACTAGTGTTGTCCCATTATCGATGTCGAGAAAAATCCGTTTTAGATTTTAGGTTTCCGCATTGTTGATTGACGTAAAAAATACCAGGAAAACATGATTAAAAATTCAAAATTTAAAATAGTCTATCAGCTTCAGTTAGGGCAGCAACACACCTGCGTAACGTTCGGCGCCGAAGGTTCCGTTCAACACGCTGACAATGCGTTTTGCATTGCCTAGAACACACCTGCGGAAGATTCGGTCGAGCCGAACCTACCATGACTACACATTACCCTTAACACCCTGTATTGTTACCACTAACTCCTTATATAGCGCCATATTATTGATCGTCATTCAGCGCGCCGAACAAGAATCCGCGTATAAATGACTGTTCGGTCGGCGGATTAGTATGTCGTATACGACAGAAGGTTCGGCCGCCGAAAGTTCAGGTGTGTCGCTGCCCTTAAATAAACTTACTAAAGAAAAATAGGACCATACAATACAATAAGCATAACTATTTGTTTATTTACTCGGGATCACTCGTTTAATTTCAGCATGTTAAGTACCTATTAAATTGTTGAGACGAAACGCGCCAAAAGTAAAAAAAATGAATTCAGTTGATATTCAACTGTCGGAGAAAAAAAAACTTGTTGAACTATCGACTATTTTATAACAGCACTTAGTAGAAGAATTTCTCTAAGTCCTCCAACAAATTCGTTCAATTTACCTGGAAGTTGTAAATCTCAATCGATTTAGATACAAACAAATTGCCATTTAAAATAACAGGGACTTAAACCTAAATGGACCGTTTATATTTAATAGTTCTCTGCTATTTAGAAACAAAATGAGATTCGTTTTAGTAGGTAGTAATATGTTGAAATGTATTTGAAATTCAGGTTTAGTTACTAAAATTTATGGTAAATATAAGTGCAAATGGCACTAATGAATTTAAATTGAACATTGTGGAATTATTACTTGAATAGAGTCAAATCTGTTGAATATAAGGACAAGAGTTACTATGATGCCCGAAAAAGAGGATGAAACCAACAAAAATGATTGCATGCTGAAATTAAACTAAAAAATTGCATGAAAAATGAATTTTACATGCTACTAATCTCAGTCAATTTCTCTAACATCCCATGTTAAAAACTTTGATGTCAGGGACATTGGGCTATTCGACAACTCGTCTTCCAATTTGAAGAGTCCCAAATTCAATACTTAAAAATAAAATAAAATCGGCATGACAACATCTTACGCAAATACGCAAGTAGCTACATAAACATACATTATAATTACAATACAAGAGCAGTTAACCTAACCGCTCGAGTTCACGTGGCCCGCCGTCGTCGGTACGGGCTGTTACCCGCCGGGTAACTGTACCGCGGTAACGAAAGTGAGTCCGAGTCTGCTCCATACAGATCTGCTGCCCGCTCGTTTGCTTACTCCACTCCACGGCCTATAGAAACGATCTCATATAAGCTAGGCTCCAATGCTTAGCGCGATGCGTTATCGATATTCAGTGTCTGAAGATTTTAATTTAAAGACACACACAGAGACGCACGCACACATACACACACGCATCACACGCAAATGCTTTTTCTTGCTTTTCCTATAGCAATTATGATCTCACGTTTTGGATAGAATTCATCTCAGTTCAAAAATGTTGTTATTTAATTCGATCTAATTTATTTAATTATTAATTAAGTATGAAGGAAATTTAAAACATTTTCTTTGTTTTCCTAGCAATTATAATCTCACGTTTTGTATAGAATTTATCTCAGCGGTCTTTCGTTTCCCTGTAAAGTTTATCTAAACCCCCAGCACGTACGCCAGCTACTTATGCTAGTCAAATCTTAAACCGAATCCGCAAACTTGCTTACCCTTATCCGCTTACCTGCGCCAGTGTTCTTACATCTCTGCGTCTTTAGAATAACATATTAGTTTCGCATATTCCCAACACGTGCCTCGTAAGCGTAACTGCCTCTGTGGTCTAGTGGTCTGAGTCATGGGCTCCCGGAGGTCCTGTGGGTTCGATTCCCAAGGAGGAACACAAAGTTGATATTTGACAATTTATCACTTTGTGAGATTTTCCCCAGTTTTATAAGAAAAATTCAGGCTGATTGTCCGGAAGAGAAACGTTTCCATGCTTCGAGGGGCACGTAAAGCCTGCGGTCCCGGTCGCTGTCTTTGATAGTGCGGTCGTTACACAAAACATGTCAGAGCCCTATTAGCTGTGCTATTAGGCTGTTTAAAAATGTGTCACCAGGATGTATTAGGTCGATTGATTTGAAACCTACACGGCAAGAAGAAGAATAAACATTATCAGTTTCGCATATTCAAAACACGTCTCTCGTAAGCGTAACTACCCAAGGTAACGCTGTCTCTTTCGAGATTCTAATACGAGTTATGACAGGTAATGGAAACAACGGGACGAATACAAATTTTACTCCGTAATTCAAACTTGTTCATAATTTGAATTTGTTATCTCTCTGATTAGAGTTGTTTGTTTTCAATTAAAAAGGTTTTCGTGACTTTAATTTATAAAGCTCTAAATATCAATTTCAAAAACATTATTTTAAATCTTTCACAATACTCTGTAACTTAGGGGAGGCTTTTGAGTTTTCAGCCAAGATTTGGGGAGAAGAAAACCGACGTTCAGATAACATTTTCAGCGCCATCTTAACAGATAAGTCGGTGGCACTATAAACGGCAGCTAAGCACGGATCTCGTCTGACATTGGAAATGCACTTTCTATAGACATGCGTGAAATTAAACGCCGCAAGATCTGTCACAATATTTAAAAACCCTGAAAAGCCCCGAATGTTTTTAGCGAAGAAAATAAACTGTACAAATATCTGAAGAAGTCAGTTCTTCAGTTATTTGTACAGTTTACCTTTTTGAATGTTGAAAAAGTCCTAAATTGAACGTTGGTGAAGAAACTTTTTGTCAGCCCATCGACTAAATTACAATCCACTAAACCTCGGATCTCTTTTGCTGAGTTCTTCTGCACGCTCGGGAGGAAGGGCAGCTCGAACATTCAATGTTTTTCTATCGCTCTCAGTCCAGCATGGAAGAAATGACATTCATTGTACAATAAACCACTGCAACACCTGCCTTTCCACGCTCTCCCTCCTGCCTGCACCCCTCCCCCTCCCCCCCTTCGAAAACTCGCCCTCCCTAGACTTGCGTGAAATTAAACGATGCAATTCACGGAGATCTTGGTAGATAGTTGAACTAGACTAAGTCTGGTTACGCCTTTCAAAATATTGCTGTAGCATGTGATTGGTAGCGCTTTCTGAGAAAATTCCAACACCTGTATTCTCGAAGATAATGTATTGAAATATTTTTTGCGGGTTGTAGCTTTTGCAACCTCATACAAATTCTGATTACCCTTCACTGTTTTAATATTCTCTCTTTGCGTTCAATTACAAAACAAAAATAAATAACTGATGCGTCCGATTTGATATCAGCTCCATACTTTTTTAATAAACATTAAGTATTTAGCTGAAAAATTATGTATCTTAAATGAATCTCCTATGATGCAGTCTTATCAGTCTAAGGCTCGTATTTATAAAGCGATCTCAAGATTGAGAGCAATATTAAGTTTGGATTTGACAGGTGGTTTTGTACTGAAATGACATTTCTGATACAAACTCAAATTCGCTGTCACTCTTGAGAGCTGATTATAAATACGACCCTAAGGCTCGTATTTATAAAGCAATCTCAAGATTGAGAGCGATATTGAGTGCAGATTTGACAGGTAATTTTGTACTGGAATGACATTTCTGATACGAACTCAAACTCGCTGTCACTCTTGAGAGCTGATTATAAATACGGGCCTAAATCTAAATTAACTGAAACATGCGGGTTAGGAATGAAGGGAAGCCCTTTTCCCATCCATCATCTTTCCTAACATTAAACTCCTAAAAACCTATACTTCCTCGTCCGCCATTGGAATTGGACACGCGCTCTCGACCGGCGTGAAATTAAACGGTGCGATTCGCGGAGATCCCACCAGATAGGCAAACTGGACTAAAGCCCGCTCCAGACCTTCCGATCCTACATCCTAAATCGGATGGTGTGACCATTTAAAAAATTATAAATCTGCAAAAAAGTATACAGACTGGGCAAAAAATCTGTGTTAGAAAATAAATTCATTGCGCATTCAAATATGGTAATGAGAATATCCTTGGAGTCTTTGAAATCTGCCACTTTGGCAAATTGTCAGCATGATCTATCACATCACAGACAAGGGGCAAAATCTCGCACTCAGCAGAAACTGCCACGAGTGGTAATTTTTTTATCCCATTTAGGATGATCGGATCGGAAGGTCTGGAGCGGGCTTTAGTCCAGTTTGCCTATCTGGTGGGATTCTTCGAAATGTTGTAGGGGCAAAATCTCACAGCCAGCAGAAACTGCCACGAATTGTAACAATTTTTATCCGATTTAGGATGATCGGATCGGAAGGTCTGGAGTGGGCTTAAGTCTAGTTACGCCTTTGGTTGCCAGTTAGCGCTATAATGATTGCGCGCGTATATTAAATGAGCGGTAAAATGCTTCGGGGAGCAATTTCGTTAATAAAGTAAATAGGGACCGCACGCGGTCGGGTTATTAGAATTTCACTCGTGTTCGAGGGTTATGAAGGTAATAACTTACTAATTAAATTGTGGTGCTATTGAAACTAAATCAATACTAGTTTAGACAGAATAGATTGGTTTAGTTGAGATTGTGGAAGGTTTAATTGGGTACTTGACTGGGTAGCTTAAAAAATTCAAAACGTTTATATACTTAAAACTGATGGCTAAAATTACTGTGGATTTCATTCATCATTAAAAAAAATGCTCATTTAGATTTTAATAATCGAATTAAAAGTATATAAGTTATTGATATGAGTAGTCAATATTTACTAAAATGTGACGTTTGACATTTCATAAAAAGTTGCTGATTTGACTAGTTGGAAAGTAGCCAATTCCTATTAATATTTAAAGGGATCAAGATCAACCAATACGTTACTTTATCCAAACCAAAACCAAATTTGAAGAAAATATTAATAATATTATCCAAAAGTTTGGAACTTCATAGCATATTTATCAATCATTTTGTGGACATCTGTTAAAAAATAAGTAGGTGCCTTTTTAAATTGTTGTGTATAATAAAAGCTCTAAAATAATAGTAAGAATCTAAAAAACAATACTTAATAAAACTTAGATATAAATGATAAGCAACAGAAGTTGGTAGAATTTTGAACACATACTTAAATCCAATAATTACAAAGCTAATGCATATGTCGTAGTATATGACTTGATAATAAGAATCTTTACGAAAATCCTAGGGATTTTGCAAAAACACGGATAAATTAGACAATGGTGGAATCATTGTCAAATCTCACTGGAAAATGTCAGGTTTATTGCGAAAAAACTCGTCGTTCTAGTAACATTTTGATATCCTAAACTGAAATAAGAACGCTGATTGGTCACGTATACAAGATTATCATAATTGATGAATCATCTCATTCAATTTAAATGTAAGAATGGCTCGTGATCCAACTCCCATACAATTTTGACTCCCATTAATCTTTGTCTTTTTCAATCATTCGTATCGAAGTCATTGCACTTTATTAGGGTTCAGCCGTTGATAGTCTACACATAGAACTTCCGATGGTATTTATAATTTTTTTTTTAAATAAAGTAGTAACGAGTTCAGAATACCTACTAATTGTTTTTTTTTTAACATCATCTTTGTCCACTACGTGCCCATCTTTGTTTTTAAATTATGTTTTATGCTTTTATTTTAAGATTTATTACTGATTAGGTTTAGTTTTAAGTTTGACGGTTTTAATTATAATTTTAATTTAATTTATTTGACATTTTGTAATTGACATAAATAAAGATTTACTTTTAAGAATACATTTAAAGAAATAGAAATTGTTTATTATTACATTTATCTACATCGTGAAATGAATTATTTTTCCGTAGTAAAAATTGTCTTTGTCTTTACTTATCCGTTCAGTCTTTTTACGTGATAGGCCTAACAAGTGTCATCCATTCTTTGTTAAATAATATAAAAATAAAATAAAATAAATAAATCAATACACCACACATTTACCTACTCCATCCAAATTCGTAAAATTAGTAGTACAGAGAGTATAAGTATTAATTTGAAAAGAAAGAGCGTATGGTACTGAACCTTTTGAATAAAGCAAAACTTACACCTGATCTCGATGCATAACTAGGCCCGTATTTATAATCAGCTCTCAAGAGTGACAGCGAGTTTGAGTTTGAATCAGAAATGTCATTTCAGTACAAAACGGCCTGTCAAATCCATACTTAATATTGCTCTCAATCTTGAGATCGCTTTATAAATACGACCCCTAGAGTAGGTCGCGACAAGTTTTCAAAGGGCCGCGTGTGTGGGTTTTTGGTGGAAGGTGATCGATCTTACCTTATTATGATGATCGATGGTCATCAATGATTATCATAATATGATACAATGATACACATTATGTAAATTAAGCAGGTTTAAGTAACCCGGTGATGTAATTAGATGCGTTTGAAAAATTGTCTGTTGGTTTGTATATTTTGTGTTAAAGTTGGTCAAAGCACATACCTAATTGAATGAAGCAAATATTCAAGTAACTATAGACAGATTAGTCAGTCTGTCTAATCTTATAAGAGTAAGAAAACGTACAGAGTCAAAGTTTCATACAGCCTTACCATAAAACCATGACAGGTACAAAATTTATGTCATTCGCACCAAGAGAATTATAAACTTGAAAAAAACTGCCATCAACTCACACCAAACAGATAAAAAAGCGAAAGTAGTTATGATCCTTCTTTCTATGAGACATGAAGAATTCATAGTTGTTTTTTTTAGGTCATATCCTACAAGTTACTGAATCAATCTTCCTGACTCTCAATACCTCATAAATCTTCAGCATGTTGTTAGATGTTTCACATAATTTGTAGATGGTGGGTGGGGACTTAAGGTAGCGAAGCGAATTTATTGTTAAAATATCAAAATACATTTCTGCTTCTAAAAATTGTTTTGTTCAATGAAATATCATTAATGAATAAGTAAACGCTCATTATATCGATTTAACTTTAATAACTTCAAGTTGTTCGTTACATATTGGTATGCAATTCAAACAGTTTTTCATCACGATAATGTTTATTTTAATAATCCTGTCCCATGACCCAGCAATGAGTATTAAAATATAGTCACCATGTTCTATCCTGTTCACTTTCTAAGTTGTTTAATAATACATTTTTATCGCATAAAAAGTTGACAGACAACTTCTTGACAACCTGTCTTGTCCTGTCAGTTCTATTGCAGCTAATAAAAGTCTCATAAATAACAATAAGTTAATGTTAAATGAATAACGATGGTTAGATTGGTTTTTATAAGACCGGAAAAGATGAAGATAGAATAAATCAAAGACATGATCGTAAGCATGGAAATGTTTGCACAAACATTGTTCTATGTCAACAAAATTTACCCAAAATTATACAAGACATCGTGTATAATTTTGAGTAAAACTTGTTGACATAAAACAAATGTTTAAAGAGTGATCATGCATATACCTGTTCTGTTACACGTTATATACAGAGTTTAAAAAAGGCAAACAAAGTTTAGCGTATGAAACTACCCATGAACCTGAACAACTTTCCAAAGAACATACATACATACATAAAATCACGCCTTTATTCCTAATGGGGTAGGCAGAGCAAAAACGACCTAAACATAGGTCGTTCCGCCACGTCTGACAAGTTTTGAGGCTCAATACAGATGATGATTATGTAGGTATATTGCTATAGTGACGGGTTGTCGCCTAAATTGCAATACAATGAAACCCTCAATTCCCTTAGCTGATTTTTACAGGATGCCCGGGAGGAGATGCAGCTGGCACATTCTATGTCCAGCATGGAAGTCAAAAGTCTTTCCAAAGAATATGGGTCGAAACATAAAAAAAAAATTTGGCCTTACAATAATAGTGCATTTTGTATAGCAGTTTACACCCAGTATTACTAAGCGATACCGCGAAGCAAATTCAAATGAATTGCAGGACTAGAAGCGGTGCCTTTTTGCTGCCTTTTGCGTCAGTGGCTCGACGAGTTCAAGTTCAAAATATCGAGGGCATCTTGAAGACAAGCTTTCGATATCTTAATGGGACTTTATAGGAAGGTGTGGCTGCACCCTTATTTGTAAGACAGACGGGTAATGAAGATAGGGGTGTCAGAATTGATTTGTGCGTGGTATTAACGTGAAGAATGAAGCACCTAATTAAAATTATAAACTTTATGATCGTCAATTTATGGATGATATCATATATCTTTATTTCTAAAACAGTATTACCGTTATATAAAATCAAGTTAATTATTACAATAAAATTTAAGATGTACAAAAACATGTCAATTCATTCAAATAAAATTAATATAGGTATAACATAAAATTAATATAATGAAAAATTAATTATGAAATAAAAACAATGTCAAATAAAACTACAATATTTCTAGAGTTCTTCTACACTATAACATTTTTTTTCCAATAGTAAGATAATTCCCATATTGAATCAGTTTATCTTAATCTTTTATCTTAATTAACCCAATTTCAAATTGTGCGTCAATTTTACTTAGACGACATACTGACGAGTTAGAACGATGAACAGAAAGATAATTTTATTCATAAGTAAGAACTCGAACTTGTTTTAAATATTAACCATGTTAGACAATAATTAACTGGATAGCTATGAAACACGATACTTAGACCCGTATTTATAATCAGCTCTCAAGAGTCACAGCATGTTTGAGTTCCTATCAGAAATGCCCAAGTAACAATAAGTAGTCGAATAAGAGGCCATAGAACGTAACAGCACACACCATTTCTGGTCCAACAAAACCCCGATACAAGCTCCGTTTGTTCGAAGGTGGCGCAGTTATAGCTCAATTCAGCGTAATAACAATTTAATAGCAGCGTTACACATGACAAATAAGTCCAATAATGCTTATGTAAGAGTGTCTCAAAACTCCAAATGGTCCTTTTTCGGTCACCATTGGACCGTTTATTGTACTTGTTCAACTAATACAAGCGTTTTCAATGCCTTAATTGCACATCATTCATTCACCATTCATTCTTTTCATGTGAAAAAGTGCCGTGTAGTTAAAATTATTAAATTAATTTAACAAATTAATACAAGGATCTTGAGGTGAGTAAGATTTCATTTTGTTATTATAATATACGTATAAAAGGATAGAAATCATGTGCGGTCGCAGTTTTATTGATATACTGGGGTCAGGTTTACCACAAATTTTAAGTGCCCCCCTCGAATTATTGATCTTTCGCTAAAATATTTATCAATTTATCTGGATTTACGATTCCAAGAGCCGTTAGGTATAGTACTTGTCTCTCATAACTGTCACTGTCATCTTAGATTCGGAATGAAATTGGGGTTCCGCAAGACAAATACTACACCATGATTTGATTTGGCTATGATTCTGAACAGAAATGGTTTAAAGACAACAATAGAAGTTTAGAATATTGAGTTTAGTCTGTGGTTTAGTCAACATCTTGGTTTTTTTCCAGTGGAATATTACAAAAAATGGTCGTCATTATGGAAATTCACTTTCTTACAAAATGGTGGAATTTAGCTCTAAAAGTGAGATTAAAAATCTCCTTTTGGACTTAATGTTCCTGTATAAGCAATACTAATTACTTTTACAGGCCAATTTAATATTATAAACGAGATAGATACTCTCTTACAGTACTAACATGTGTTATAAAAGGAACTAATAACGTCATTATATCCTAATTTGGCTCTTAAACAGTGTCGGACATTTATAGACATCTGAAGACGATTATAGTATAGATTAATCAAATAAGCAGAACCTGAAACGCGGTTATAGTACAAAATCACTCTATAGTAGTCCTGTTGTGACCACTAATGTACTAAAACTATAGCAAAGATCAGAATCTCCATAATACCACAATATAACCCCATAGTTGAGTTTTCAACACTGCTAAAACGAAATGACAATAACGGTTTGTTTTGGAGCCATTAGAACACAAATAAGACGAATAGAAGCATCGGTGAACAGTTTTAAAGAGCAATATTGCTCTTTATTAGCTGTCCTAGAACTTACTATAGCTACACCCTATAACGGTGGTATAAAACGGCGTTGTAAACGTTTATGACGCTTTTTTATAGTTCTTTTTGGTCCAATATGCTTATAGAGTGTATATGTACTTTCTAACGCTTTTATAGTACACGATGTCACCGCAAACACCTTAATAACTTGATTATAGAGCTTTTTAGAGCAAAAAGCTAAAATTATTCGACTACTTTGCTGCTTGGGTGTCACTTCAGTACAAAACGACCTGTCAAAACCATACTTAATATTGCTCTCACTCTAAGGATCGCTTTATAAATACGAGCCTTAGTGCTTTATTTGCGTAACTAAAATCCTCCGCTTGGAATCCTTTACTTCCTTATGTTTAGACTATTAACTGAGCTAACACTATTCCGCTTTTCTCGTTTTCACTTTAAGGCGCTGTCACTTCAACTTTAGATTATTTTATCTTGTTACACAGTTCTACTGAAACTTTTTAGGAAATAATTATTAATTCAGCTTGAATATTGTAAAATTACATTTTGAAACTTGATGTACTAAACACGTCCATTCAGCTGCTGAAGGGATATGTTCAAAAACAGTGGTAGGCTCCGTTGGGGTATGCCAAGCATCTTATATGCGTAAGGGTTTGTGTGTGTGTGTGTGTGTGTGTGTGTGTACGCTCGTGCGTGCGTGTGTCTGGCTAAAATCAATAGCAAACAATTCACTTTTATCTGGCGATGCCTTAAAGAACAACGCATCGTGCGAGCAAGAAAGAGTTAATGAGATACCGCCTTCAATGCGGAAGACTTGGATCCCATTACATTACAGTTTCATTAGGCGATTGGCGAGCGGCTTTCTTAAAAGTGCCCCTGATAGAATTCTTTACCTCTGGAATCTTCTGAAACGCATTTAAATTCTAATTCCAAATAAAATTAACTACATAGGCAAATAGCTTTGAAAGGTCTTCGGTGGAACTGGAACATCTGGAAATGTTGTCGAATGCAAAACAAAACAAGGTAAAACGAAATCATGCATTCCTTAATTTTTTATCTTCAATAAAAGAAATTCAAAAAATTCTCAAGAGCATTCGCTAAGATATTAAAATGTCTTCAAGAAAGAAAGTAATCATCGCGAAATTATAAATACTTTCTGATGGTGATGAAGCACCGAGCGATACCAAGGCAATTTTACAGTCAGATTTTGATCGCTCATTTTAAACACATAAAACAACACATAGTGGTAGAAAACAAGCATTTCGCGCCCCGTTTCTTCCCGCTTCCTAATCAGTTGTCTCTTGAAAATGAGGTATTTTCCCGCGGTAAAAAAGGATCCTATATCAGTCACCAGGATATGTCTATCGTCTTTCCAAATTTTATGTAAATCCATTCAGCCGTTACAGCGTAAAAAAGCGAAAACTGGCGGACTTACTTTCCTACTATAGTATGGATGTAAATTTTGATGATAAGTTTCACGCAACATTATGATGAAGTGTCCGGAAAGCGTGAGAATGCCCACTTTCGTCTCTTGAGTGGAAAATGTCCAAACACTTGACCAGCTTAAGTCCATAAACTATGATTAGCTTCTGCTTAAATTTTGCTTTCTCTGTATATTTACTCGGGTAATGAATTTTGTCTGTGGTTAGGAGGTTGGGGTCAGGAACCTAGATTATGGAAGACTACGCTTCTGTATGTATGTAAGGAAGCGTGTTCAAATATTGTACGTTCGTATACGTATACTACTGTAAAAAGAAATATTTTCATTTTGTACAATTACTTATGCAACGACGGCACTATCAGTATCTCCTTCCATGGGTCGATGTGCCGTCTAATATCGTACTTAACTATTAACCGAAAGTAGATTTAGCAGACAGGCTTTGACCTGACCCATCATCATCATAATCATTGCCCGCAATCATCTTGATCAGATGATTGTTGCAGCGACATTTCATTGGGAAGAGGTGATAGTTGCGGCGCATCTTTTTTTATGGCTGTAGAGTCCAATCGCAGCTCGGCAATTTCTGCCACAAAGATTACAAGAAAAGCGTCAGTCTGACCCAAAACTCTGATAACTGATCGGAGTTTATTTTTTTTGTACACGCAAGCTATGACTGACTTGCGGAATCTCCTCTAATTTAGTTCTGACGTTGAGGTCACACTGCTTTTGTTGGCAGCGACCTCTGTGGTCACAGTCATGCACTATTGGATAAAAAGAGCTTGAGCTAGATAATCGTGTGTTATTGTTTGTGTTACAATGTTACTTAGTTGCAACTGCGAGTAGCTTTCGCTGTTTCGATATCAATATTTAATTTAATTATTGATTATTACTTTTTTATCTTTTTCGAGTCAAAGGTCCAAATGTGTATGTGTGTGTATTGTCCATAGTCAAATTTTAGTACCAAATATCGCCACTTGAACAGGTAAGTCGGTGGCACCACGGTAACTAAGCTTCACCAAGTCATTATGTCAAGTGTATTCGTCAAGTGCTCCAATTTGGTCGCCCACTTTTCATCGTATACCCGAAACCTGTACTATCAACCGTGACAACCAGAAGTAGGTAGAATCTAAGGTGACGTGCTGTCTGCGCGGACGCAAGTCAAGTTAGGCCGCGTTCACGTGACACGCGCCCGCCACGAGCACGCCTCACCCACGCCCTCGCATCCACACCCGATTTGAAATGCATATATTTTGAGCATTATGACTTTCAATTACTGCAGTGCAGTCCACCTGCACACGCCCCGCGCACCCCACCCACGCCCCGTGCACGCTCCGCGCCCGCCGGTGCACGCTTCCACAAAATACTTCCTGATAATAGTGATGAAATATACATGCCAGTCTTGCCAGTCTGCACAAAATAATCTCATCCTGGTGTGAACTCAGCTTTATACCCAATGAAAGGGACATCCGACCTGCTTCTCGTGTCGTGGTCGTGAGGTAACACTGCCAAATATGGAGATTCAGTAAATTGAAAACGATATTTTATTTTAATGCTGAGAATTATTGATGGCCGCCACCTGTGTAAACCTGTTTGGTGTCAAATGGCATTCACTGACCTTCTGATAAGCTTTGTCAAGATTTATGGATTAAATCTCGGAAGACTAAAGCGCTTTCATTTGTCGGTATTATCTTTGTTTAACTTTGGGAACAAAGTTGAGTCATTAGAGTAGGTAAGATGCGGTGAAAAATTTAATCCGAAGGGTCAGAGCTGAATGACCATCAAATATTTATAAATTCTTAAGTAGAATAAACTTACTTAGCCTAATTTCATAATTTTATAGCTTCAACGTCAAACTTTTTATTACAGAAAATATAATATATTTTACATATCTCATGCTCAGTAAGTGGTTCATACAACCCTAAAACCCGGGATGTAAGTGGTACTTTGCATCATAGGTTTTGAAACCTATGCTGCAAAGTAATTTGAATAAGGAACTGTCAAATTGCAAGAAAAAAAAAGTTGATAGCCTTATTTCAAACACACGGAATCGGATGATTAATCGAATCGGAATCGATTTTAAAACAAATTCTATTCGAATTTATTTAAATATCGAACTGGCCAGTACTAAATATGACGCATAGAGTCACGGAATAAGGCCATAAAAATGTAAACATAGGATTATGAAAATTATGAAATTTTTACTCTGTGGTTTTTATAACATATTTATAACCTCAAAACTTGAGTTTGTCGATTTATTACTTAGCATTTTATTATAAAACATTAACAAATTAAACAGTCAGTATACTTAACAAAATGTCTACTTGCAAATTAGATAATTTTTCTTACGCGAATGCATATATTTGTGATGGTTAAATTCGCTCATAGTGAGTTGGTATTGCCTACTGTTTCGTCGTAATTTCATGTTTTAATTTTCTTATATTTTCCCATAATTTTAACTTATCTTTCATTCGATATGTAAAGGATAGTGCTTACCTCATGGTGTAAGTCATCAAATGCATACTCGTACCATTAGCGCCCTCGCTGCGCTCGGGCGCCAAAAACCTCGTATGCGTTTGATGACTTACATCCTTTGGTTAGCAATATACTATTAAAAGATCTCGTAATCTAATAAGTACTTGACGGTATAAATGGATTTGTGAGTCATACAGTGCAAAAGAACGTAATAATAAATTATGTTTATTCCAAAAAAAAAAAAGTAAGTATAACAACAACATAAATAACATTAGGTATACTAAGACACCACGACACGATTGGAAATCGATTAATCCTGTTGCATCTCAAGATGAAGTGTAGTTGCAATTGCAAACAAATATAGCAAAACAAATCAAGCAATATTGGTTTTCTGTTACTCCGAGAGACAATATAGCAATTTCAGCATTTCACTGCCTTCAAAGCTTTAAACAGCCAATACCTATATAAAGACAAAGCTCTATTCGCAGGTTCCATCTTAAGTAGGCTGTTTTCCCCCGCTTTCCACAGTTGGTGAAACTGTTTGCACATCGCGGAAATTGTACAAGTATACAATTACCTGGTGTGACCATTATCATGGTGTGAAGTTGGAATAGATACTGGACGTGGCATGGTAACGAGATTCGTATTTGTATTTGCTAAAATCGGGTAAAGGAGAGGTAAAGTGTTGAATGTTAGCTGTTTGTATCAAACGGAAAATAGATAGGAAAAATTTGCAAATTTGCAATCATTTTTCTTGCAGAGTTGATGTCTCTATTGAGAATAGGTACTATAAAAATAAAGAAAATAAGTTAAGGAGACCTAAACTTTCAGTTGATGCATTGTATTGCTAGACTTAACGGGACTTGCATCAACGGGAGGTTTCGAACGTCCCGTGATGGAATTCTCGGTCGTTAAGCCATACGCCATACATGGTAATTATAACTTTCCGCAAATTATAATATCAATTTAGTAAGGACATGATTGCCACCCCTTTCTGATTCCTCAAGATAGAAAGTGACAGGTGATCATTTTAGTCAAGATTTTGTGATTTTGTGCGCAGCCAAATTGCCTCCTATGTCGTAGGCAGATGATATAACGAGCATTAAGAGATCTTAGAGATCTTTATTCGCCGAACCTTCCGTAGGTAAGTATTGGCAAGCACTAATGTCTTATCCAGCTCCCATATATCCAAGTTCACACGTAGCCCTTTGCTCTGACGGACTGTCCGCAGATTTCTCCACGATCCAGTCCGGCAATCTTACAGCACTCAGCCACTCCACTCAGCTTATACCGACTCACGTGTGCCATACATCAATCGGTAGGTAGAAAGTTCAACAAGGGATATCATGGGCTAATATATTTAGTAAAAATGAAATGCAAAAGGATTAAAAAGATTAAATATTTGTTTAGAGTTGGTTGAAAAAACATGTTAAGTATAAAATGCATTTCGACAAAATTAAAACGTGCGCTTACAATCTCATTTACGCAAAAGATATTTGGATCTCAAAATAAACCACTTTAACCCATCATAAATAACGCTACCTAAACATCATAATAATTTTATTCAAACACTTTTTCTTCGCCGAACCCGTTTGTTTGCCAGCCATTTTCGTAAAACCCCGAAACCTGAAGTCTTGAGATAACAATACTATATCGTTGTTCAAACACTATTAGCATAAAAGACGCGGAGCTCACACACATCGAAGTGTGAATTTTAATAATATTTTGAATTCATACTTTCTGTGTTAACCTAAAATGATACAATTATATAAGACAAAAAACAATTAAAAAAATAAAATAAAAAGTCTTTAAAAGGATGAGATAGTACCTATATAGGTAATAGAAAAAAGAATATTGTAGTCAAACAAAATCTTTTATTATAAAATCCACCATCAAATAAGAAACGTTTTATTATCTAAATCAATCGTGAATTCTGAAGGTAGTAGTGCGATGAGTTAAGAATATACTTAGTCCTCAGATTAATAATAGTCACCCGAACCCATCAAAAGGGCACGTCTCATTCGTATAAAGCATTTTGTCGATCCCACCAGGTGGTAATTTGTATGAAAGTGAAACCAATTTCGCTTTTACTATCTTTCATCTCTTTCACACCCTCTTATCTGGCAAAGGTCAGACGAAGACGTAACGTTTACGACCTCCAAACGTTGATTAAAATGTTTAGGCTGGCGCAAGATTTTCTAAGACTTATTGTGTTCCACAAGGGTCTGCTTTAGGTCCTCTATTGTTAAAGGATTTAAAAGGCTTGTACTTCTATTAGGCCTTTGACAGCCTAAAGTACCGTTTATTATTGTGATAGTAATTATTATTGGAGATTGGAATCGTACTGGTACTGAGAGGTTTGATTTACGTTTTAGCTTTTGTAATCTCTCAATTCTTGTCTATACTGACAATTGGAATTATGTTGAATAGAAAACGATCTTTGTTAATTTATCTACTATCATAGAGTAATGTTCGAATTATAAACGTCAAAACGAATTTGTATTGACGTACTTTACAAACAGTATGCTGAAAAAATTAAAAAGTTTACTTTTCGTTGCACCTTCTCCATACAAATTCTAACAAAGATGCAACGAAAAGTAAAATGTTCATAGTTATGGAAGTAAGGGAAAGAACAAATGCGCAATCGATATCAACTTAATGCACAATCGATACCAAAAACCATGTATCCAGTTATAAATTAAAACTAAACAGCCCACGTAAGGCCCACAGCGCATGCGCGACACATGTCAAAGAGGCCAATGGCGCCACTTGATTATTGTGTGTATGAATAGAAATAATTAATTTCGTGGGAAATTATTTGAAATTATTTATTTTGAGCCTAAAAATATGTGATAGTACCAAAAGAAGATATTTAATACTTATATAAATGAGTGTGTGTGTGTGTGTGACGGAAATGTATTGCACATTTATATACCAACAAAGTTTAGGAAAACATTGGGATAGTTCGCTTTCGGAAAACCTGTAAGTAAATTCATTTTCAATGTATTCAAGTAGATAAAAATAGTGTATGAAGCTGCACATAATTAGGTATTACAATGCTCGTTACTATTTTGAAATTCGCTGCGCTCATTTCAAAAAACACACTCGCATTGTAAAACCCTTCGTTATGTAGGAGCTTCATAAACTACTATTATTTAAGGGTGTAGACTAGTGTAATAATAATAATAAATGGATCTGATTTATTATTCACTACTTTTGTTTTTCTCACAAACTTTTACTAATAATGGTCTTAAAAGAAAATTGAATACTTTTAAATAGTACTAAGGTCAAAAACCCCTGTGTTATAATTCTTTTTCATACTTCATAAAGTCGCATTTTCCTACTATATACCTAAAAGATACTGGTCTTATACTCGGATAAAATTTTCAGAAAAAAGGTATTTTTTCACAATCCGAGAAAGCGCAATAAATGTAGGATTACAGAAACATCACGTAAATCCAACCCAGAATGGCTCATATTTCCTGGAAGTACACCTCTATTTATCCTGAAAAAGGGTCTATTTGTTATGAAGCCATAATTTTATATTTCACCGTTTCATATATTTTTACGTCTTTCTTCCACTTACGCAAATTGTTAAGATTTGTTCTTTTCAACCTCGTAAAAATAAAATTAAATCACAATTTGTAAAGGCATCGAATAAACCCTGATAGAGTAGGTACCCTTTCTGTCCTTATTTAGGTCAGGTTTACTGTAACTAAAAGCAAAAATATAACTCTTTCTATGTCTCCTACTTGATGAATTGTCTTCATCGAACTAAAGCAGGGTTTGCAAGAAGCAGGACTAGTGATCTAATTAATCAAATAACTTGGTCAAAGTTTAAAATCAATCACCTGTCAATCACATGTTATTTTAAAATACATTTAAGTATAAAAGTCGTACGTCAAACACCTTTTACCCAGGCTCATACATAGATTTTATCTTGTTACATACATACATCACGCCTTTTTCCCGGAGGGGTAGTCAGAGATCACATCCTTCCACTTGCTACGATCCTTGCTAACTTCTTTCGCTTCATCCATATTCATCATTCTTTTCCTGACCTGACCTTTGGTCTTGTTATCAAGTTTTTTAAAAAAAATAGTATTAAGTATTTGTTGACGTTTTTATCACGATTAAGCTCTGTACTTTTACGACACCTAAATTGCTCCCAGTTGGCATCTAAGCATTAAATCTAACCTTTTTCCTTAATACACACTAAACTAAGAAAAGTGGTCAGTAAATCTCGCTGAGAAGGTCGAAGGCTAGACGGAAAGCGCTCCTTATGTGGCGTTTGAAAATAGAGATTCGTATGAAGCAAACATTTTTATTCCATTTAGCAATTACAAGGCAGTATATTGTACTGTCAAATGTCTTCACTAATTGCAATCGAAAAAATTCTTTCTTGTCGTTAATAGGTATAAATAAGAAGCTGAACTACATTTCTTTTATAATTGATAGAACAACATTAATTGCTGCCATCGTATGATGGGAAGTAACGATGCAGACTATAATCGCCTAGTCTAGTATCCATACCCTATGGCCTTCAAAAAGCCCCGATTATTTTTCTTGCAGATCACCATTGTTTTAGCCATCATGTGAAAATGCAACAATCGTAAAATACTGTATAATCTAGTGATTGATGTGCAAAGAAAGACTAGTTGTAGCATAGTACGGAATATTTTATCAAGACAGTAAAGGCGTCCTTTCGGGTGCCTATCCTAATCTAATTTGTAAGGTCTGTAACTACATTTGAAACAAGTGTACCGTATCTATATTGAGTTACGAAGGTTAGTCTTTTAGTCCCGTATTTATAATCAGCTCTCAAGAGTGACAGCGAGTTTGAGTTCGTACCAGAAATGTAATTTCAGTACAAAACGTTATGTCAAATCCATAATTAATATTGCTCTCAATCTTGAGATCGCTTTATAAATACGAGCCAGTCTACCTGACTGAGTTATGTACTTATGAAGACTTCTGAACTTTTACTAGAATTCCTGATCAATCGCAAATCTTCGCTTCTCTTTTAAAATCTTTAACGAGTAGGAAACTGCTTTATGTGAAGATAGAATTGGGTCAGCGAAAATTACTTTTCGATATTTCTACTGGATTTTGTTATCGGCCATTTTTATTTTTGTATTGAGTTTTTGTTAGTTGAAAAATCTAGATTCTTTTGTTTAAAAAATACAAAGAAAGTTTCAAGTGAAAAAATTATGCAACAGAAAATATTTCAAAAAATTCCAACCCGTATGTCCGAATTCCTGTATTATTGCGTTGCAGCAAAAATTTCAACGATGAAAGAGAAATATTTTTCGAAAACAACACGTACCTACATACGTATGATGCACAAACTCACAATTCGCATATGAAATGTTCTCTTGTGTCAAGTCTTGTGTGAGTTTGTTTGAAATTTTTCCTATACAGTTGAGTTCTTTGTCATGTTAAACAGTGCATTTTAGATGCAAACTTCGTGTTTTGATGTTGCCGTTCCAATGTTTGCGACTGCTGTTATTTACAGTTTGTTGCGTTTGTTATTTGTTATTTTTGCACCTATTTTAGACAGAACTCTTTTAAAAGAATTTCAGAAAGGTGCCAAAATTTTTAATCACAAAAACCACTATCACTACCAAGATCTTTCTACTTCCTTCTCACCCTTTAAAGCCTAGAACATGACTAAACATAAAAAAGATCAATAAAAATATTTGAATCAGATTGTAATACATTCAGACTTAAGTATCATGTTTATCACATTCATAATAGAAAAATGATTGTCATTAATGTCGTACCTATCGCACCTAAGCCCTCTCGACAGCCCAATACGGGTGAAATGGGAAACGGCCAAGTGTTAATCCCTCCCTTGAGCGTTAATCGTATCGTGAAATCCTTAAAGACTATTTTGTTGACGACATTGTTTATGTGAGTAACGGAGTAAGGTTGCCGCTTTCCACGGGAAAATAATACGAGTATAGAGTTGTTTAGTTAAAAGTTGTTGAAAAAACCTTGACTCTCTTATTTAATATAGCGGGTTGGGTACGGGACCCTATAAATAAGTATCACATTTCACGTTGGGAGATTGGTGTATTAATACCACTTGTAGCATTTGTGGAACGAGTATCCTAACCTATCTCTCAACGTGATGATGGCGTTTCACCAAGTGACAATCACAAGTATAAATAATATCACATTTCATCTTACCCACCTTATTGTTACCTTACCCAAATACCCAAGCTATTTCCCTTTATTGTCAATAAAGATACGTCTTTCATTATACCAAACATCTTTTCTGATAGAGACAACATAATATTATTCCGAGAATCGTACTGTATTTGTAGGTAGGTATATCGTATTGTAGCTATCCGTGTATCCTTGTCAAAATATTTGGCATCTGTCTGTTGACCCAAATCAAACGCGAGATGTAGTGGAAGATGGTCCAAGTTGAAAAATGAAAAAAATGCGTCGGACTTAACAGTAAGATTCGATATATTTTTAGTATGATAATATTTATTAAATCAGCTCATAGAGCCCTTTAATTTCCTACCCCACTCGATAGGTTTCTCAAAAAAAAAAAACTAAATATTGATACAAAAAAAATATGACGTCATAATTCCCACCCATTAGAATGCGACAATATTCATTATGTTAATCGGTAATTCACGCTAATTCTAACAATACCAGTTGTCAGTATATTACTGTTCATACCGACGAAAATCTTATATCAGCGTCTTTTACGAATTAAACCCTCCACCACAGTGTAGTCCTCTGAATTCTCGACCTAGTTTCTAGACCAAACTATTTCGCTAGAATTTGGTTTATTGACAATAGTCTGACCTTTATTGCATAATACAAAATAGGACCATGATTATGATAAAATATATTTGATACAAAATACGTGTCTGTTTCAATAATAAGTGATGAATTACATTAAAAGAGATCTGGACAAATAAGGCGATAATTGTATGGTCATAAAATAAAACCTAGAAGTACTTAAGTGCTAGTAGGTGCAATGCATAAACCATTTACTTACGATAAAGCTTCTATGTGATAAATAGAACCCCGATACCATTCCACATACACCTTTCATCTTCTTTAATTCGTATAATGGACGAGAAATTAAAAATGAGAACTTTGATCCCACTTCTGATGTCAATCTAGCTATTTTCTTTTTTATTTTGTCTAATGACCTAGGCCTAATATTAGTTGCAGACAGCAAAAATTTCTATTTCTGTCTACCAAGTTCAAAGTTAAGTCCATTTTAAGTCAAATCTATTATTGATTTCAACCCCATGTCTATAATAATATTATTTTACTGATGTGATCGAAAATGTTATATTCTGTCTGATTTGATGTGGGTAAACTCCGGAAAATCTTTTTAAATGTTATTTTCTCCTGTAGTTTTCTTCATGAGCATTTTATAGACGGCACGGCAACGGCGCGATAACGATACCGTGGCTCAGTTTTTTCACTGGGACGGTAATCGCCGACGATATCGATTCAGGGCAGTACTGACACGGACTCCACGCCTCATACATTACACAACCTTGGAGATACATATTGGGTCATTGGGCTATAATGGGTCATTTGGTAAAAAGGTTGTGTGGGTCAATTGGGTCATAGGGGTCATCAAAATTATTGAATCATATGGATCGTATTGGATCATATGGATCGATCGATTTCCATACATTATCTCTTCCACGGTATCGTGAGATCTATGATTTTTATACTTCTTCAATTGAAATCCGTGTCAGTAGATCGATTTCGTCGAAGATATAACCGTCCCAGAAGTGAAAATACTGTGACAATATCGTTACTGTTGCCGTGTACTTGCCGTCTAGTGGTAAAGCCCATTTGGTGGAAGGTATCGGGGTGTCGCATAGAGTGCGTGATGCTTACTGTAAAAGAGCTCACCGTTGCCGGCCCGTGGCGCGCCGAGGGCCGGCGCCGCCAGCGCGACGAGCGCCAACGCACACCACCATGACATCACAACCACACCTGCAACAAAGGACACATACATTAGAATATGCAAGTATTGCATAAATGGACAATATATTAAAGAACATGAGATATTATGGGTTCGCTCTTGTCTCTAGACACATGGTCAGGGATGACAGACACGACGATAGAGCGAGCACTGGCTTTCACGCACCGTCGAAACACAGCAAGCTGTTTGGCGCCGGACTCCGATGAGAGGGTGGTTGCGGCCACTTGCGGAGCCTACCATTGTTGGGATCGTTCAGCCAGACTTATTCATAGGCAAGCCTATGTCTCCATTGCCCGGGGCGTACCACTGAAAGGTAGACCCCACCCTCCTCAAAATGCAAGTAGGTATTTTAAAATAAGAAGCAAAAGTCGTTCTCTACATCGAGGGTCAGGCCGCTGCGTATAGAGTAAATCATTTTCATACAACCCAACATAAAAGTGGCAAAAGCAGCCTCATCTAGACGGCTCTGCTGTTCCGTATGATTTATAAGCGTGATTTTATGTATGTGTGTGTAACATAATGACTTAGTAACTTTATTATTTAACAACTAATTGTAGATAATTAACCATAAAATCGAAAGAACAAACAGTTGCACAGACTTTCACTCCTGCTTCATTAACACGTTAACTTGTGAGTTAAGTATGATATAAATCTTTTACATTGCGTCGTAAAATCTTGAGTAAGTAGACGAGTAGTTTTCTAAACACCAAAAAAGGTTGAAAAGTATCTATGAAAGCTGAGTGGTTGATATAAAGCAATCACTTTTTTAATTAAGACGTCTTAATAGTGGCAATGCGTATTAAATAAACCAGTCAAGTGCGTAAAAAAAAAGTAAAAACTTTGAGCCTTACGTTACAGAATGCCCCTTGATCGCAAAATAACTCTTTTCGCAAAATGTCCCTTTCGCAAAATGTGCCTTATGCAAAAAAATCTCTGTAACCTCAAAAACCCTTCAGACAATCAAAAACATTGCCATTTATCCTGTTGGCAATATCGTAAATATTTTAAAGGCCTGTACTCACTTGCGTTATCGCTGTATTTAATAGCCCGCACGACCTACTAAGCATTATCAAAACTGGGCCAGCAAAAATACCTGAAGGTAGTGAGGAATAAATCGCGTTAAATGCTGAAGTAAGTGTAGGTATTGAATCTTTAATGGAATTTTCAAAAAGTTCATGAAAAGTTTTGTTTTATATGATTTGGGTTACCGATTTGATAATCTATATCGTTGAATAAAAGGTGGATAATAAACTTAATGTTAACTTAATATATACGTGAGAGAGCGATATTTGGATGATTGTATAACTTTTTACAGATAACAGAAACGAAGTCAAAAAGAAACAAAAAGAAAACTAATAAATTATTGGAAGAACATCTTAACCATGTTTCGAATTCTGATTGAATTAGGTGGTAGTATTTAGATAACTTCTATACTATTAGAAAACTCTGTAAGCAATTTAATCTCAATTTGTCAGAAGGAAAAATCTCGTAACTACATTGAATCCTTTTTATAAACTTGTTTGCTCAAGTTTGTTACTGGATAAACTTATCAAAAGAAAAGTGTAGGAAAGAGAAATGTTTCCGACTTTCGCGAGGTTTTTACTCGCAGCTGTATCGATGCGGAATCAGATCAAAAACTTGGGCTCGTATTTATAAAGCGATCTCAAGATTGAGAGCAATATTAAGTTTGGATTTGACAGGTCGTTTTGTACTGAAATGACATTTCTGATAGAAACTCAAACTCGCTGTCACTCTTGAGAGCTGATTATAAATACGACCCTTAGTTAGATGGTCGGTTTTAGACGTCGGTTGTATTTTGATAAAGGATATTATGATGGTATCGTCGTAAAATGAACCTTTTCGCAAAATGTCCCTTTCTCATAATGTCCTTTTCGCAAGATGACCCTTTTGCAAAATTTCCCTATTCGCAAAAGGCACATTATGAGAAAGGGATTTTCTGCAACGGTAAGGTAACTATATCGTTGGTTGGTTGGTTTTCTTTAAATTTCGAATCTTTCTTCGTTGGTGGAGTCCATTATAATAAAATGTAATCGAGTTGATTGGGTAGGATAAGATAATATTTAGTCACGTTTGTGTTTGGTCAAAAAGCAAATTTGGCAGTTCAGAAAACCAAAACTATTGGCTTTGATTGCATTGCAAATAGCCCTCAATACCAATAGACTACCATCTGCTAAATTTAAAACACTTAAAGACAAGTCTTACATAATTTTATCATTAGTATCATAGACAAAATAGTATACAACACCAAAGTCATTATCTGCTGATATTTCACCAAATATACTATACACCTAACTATCTATCTATCTATCTATCTAGTCTTTAAGCAAGTAATCAGTCATAGCCAGACAACTATCAAAAAGTCATTAGTGAAGCCCTCACATTCATACCTATAGATATACCTGGTTCTGGTTATCCAGAGGAAATGCCTGGGTCTGGGTACGTAATTATGCCGCCGTTTACAAAGATATTTTAAGGCGAACAGATTACTCCTAATGACCGACCCAAGGACTAGACAGTAAAAGCTCCCTCGGTGTATAATGTCCTGGTACTCCTAGTATGCAGGACAACGTAATAATGCAACATTCTTTGGAACAAGGATGCTTTCCTTATGTCAATTCCTTTCTGTTTGTGTTGGTTTTTGCTTCTATTTTTGATTCAAAATATGTCTTTCCTGTTTCTTTGAACTATGGTTGTTGTAAACGATAACGCAGGTTGTCATAACATAAGCAACGTGACATCTGTTTGTTTACAAACAAAGTGGTATTCTTGGTGTCATAACAC